>JASJET010000138.1:0-135000 GCA_034092305.1 Diaprepes abbreviatus | reverse complement strand
GCCTGCTTGTTCTCGAGGTTGAGCAACATCAAGTGTGTTCTGTATTCTGTTGTTAATTATTTTTGTGAATATTTTGTATATTACTGGTAGCAAGCTAATTGGTCTGTAATTTTTAAGGTCCTCTTTGCTACCTTTCTTGTGGATTAGGATTATATTAGTGCTATTCCACTGTCTCGGAATGCGTCTTGCTTTTAGGCAGTTTGTGTATATGTTGGCTAAGATTTTCCAAGTAGAGTCCGGCGTATTTTATGAGTTCTGATATGACACCGTCATTCCCAGCTGCCTTGCCGTTCTTCATGCTCCTAAGAGCTGCTTCTACTTCATCCACAAGAACTTCTGGAACATCTTCTTGTGCTGTAGTTGTCTCTTCCTCTACTTCCTGATATTAATATATATATATATATATATATATATATATATATATATATATATATATATATATTAAAATTTTTGTCAAATAAATACTATATAACTTTGTATTATTTATTTTATGAAATAAATTAAACTACCAAAAAAAAATAAAACACTCATTTTTTCACTCAGCTGACTACCCCTAACACCTCAATTTAAAATACATCAAAATATGTAAAAATTTAAAAATGTTTCTTATAAATATATTTTGTTTTTACAGTGCCAACATAGTGCAAATTAAATTTATTTCCAGAGCTCCTTTAAGAACTTAAAACTTATTAAAAAGTACAAGAGAATGCAATACTCTTCTATCACTTATCTTTAGACATCCAATATCTTATAGCCGACCAAAATCCTCTCTTTTTCTCATCCTTATTCCACTAATCAAGAGAACCCAACAGTAATGAATTTAATGTGTCTTTGAACACAGATACGATCCATAAATTATATGAGCACAGGTAAATTTTAATTACAACATAATAGCATAACGAAGCGTTTTTATCAATGATATTTCTTTGAATTAACTTAAAGTTACGATCCTATCATCAAGAAAATTAATTCTAGTTAAGTGAACATTTTGCCTTTGAGTTCTTCCAAATGAAAGAACTTGCGATTTTCATAGACTTAAATAACGAGACAGTGCGAGTTTGAGGTTTTTAAGACAACACTTCAATCACCATTTATGCTATTGTTTATAGGATTTGAAAAATATGTCTGAGTATTTAAAGCATAAAATGAGCTCTATAAAATATCAGATAAGTTATTATACACCATATGTACAGGGTGAGTCAACGATTGGATGAAGTAGGTTTGTGCCTTTTCGGTGAAATTAACAAAGAAACTATATTTATTGTTTGATACAGTTTATTCTTATGCAGATTTTAAAAATATTTAGGACTCTACAGGGTGAGCCAAAAAACTAGGACAGCATAAAATTGTATATTTTTTAAATAGAACACCCTATATACGAATCGTATTTTCGATTTAGCTTATAATTTTAAATCTTTTTTATTAAGGGTTTACTATAACAAAACTTTATAGTTTCTGAGATAATTAAGTTTAAAGAAAAAAAAGTCACATTTTCAAGCATCAATTCAATCCTAAATAACGTTTTCAATTTTGTGACAAATATATTCAAATTTGGAATTTAGTAAGGCCAAGGACAAGTTAACATAATTTTTACCTAATATTTGCAATAAAAGCTACAGGGTGTTGAACACATCGGCTCAAATTTGAACAAGTTTAAATGAATATATTTATAGTATATATATATATATATATATATATATATATATATATATATATATATATATATATATATATATATATATATATATATATATATATATATATATATATAGGGTGATTCAAAAATCGATCACGAAACTTAAGGGGGTGATTCTACTTGACAAAATAAGGGTAGAGCTTCATATAATTTTTTTTCAAAATGTCATTCGTTTTCGAGTTACAAGTCGTCCAAGTTCAAGTTTTTATTTTTTGTTTTTTGAATTACTCGCTTACAGGAAAACCGATTTGACTAATATTTGAAAGATAGGCTAAGTCTTCTGCGCTTCATCATTTTAGTAACAATTCACATTGATTGTTTGCCGCTAGAGGGCACTTTACCTACATTGAAAATTGTTTTTTTGTCATAATTTTTTAGTGTTGACAGCTACAGTAGTTTTTGGTACAATTTCTGAAAGACTGATGCCAGGCCTTTAAAAAAGGTGCTCTTTATTTACATCGCTAAACCCAACGGTTTAGACGTAAATCACCCTTAAAAATTAAGTGGTAAATTTACTTTTCTCATTTCATTACCACCAGCTACCAGGTAAACAGCTATCAAAGTATACTAGAGCTGTCAGTTTAACATCAAATAAATTCGCTTTTTAAACTATTTAATTTATAATCTTAAAATAACTAATAATGGCTAATCACCAATATTCAAATATCGAATATTGTGATATCCATTTTTGTTATGGAAAAGCAAATGGTAATGCAGAGTTGGCAAGAAGATATTATATGGAGAGTTATCCGGAAAGAAATATCCCTCATGCTCAAACATTTTCCAGTGTGCACAGGAGGCTTGCGGAATGTGGTTCCTTTAAAAGTTATAATGGAAATAGGGGAAGACCTAGAACTGCTAGAAACGTGCAACAAGAAGAAAGAGTGCTTCAAATTATTGAAGATAATCCAGGTATTAGTACTAGAAAAATTGGGAATGAAGTGCGGCTCTGTCAGGCTAGTTCATGGAGGATACTAAGAGAAGAACAACTCTACCCGTTTCATTCAAAAAAGGTGCAGGCTCTTTATGACGATGATCGGCCGAGACGGTTGGAAATGTGCAATCAGATCCTAGCTAAGTATGAACACGATAATCGATTAATTGGCGTCATATTATTCACTGACGAAGCTGGTTTCACTCGTGATGGCATAACAAATCTACACAACATCCACACATATGCTTACGAGAACCCAAACAATGTGGTAGAAACGAAACATCAGCGTAGATTTTCACTAAATGTGTGGGCAGGGATAATAGGAGATTACCTTATTGGTCCTCATTTCTTTGATGGCCCATTAACTGGTGACGTATACTTAGATTTTATCTAAAATCGTCTCCCATTGTATCTGGAAGATGTGCCATTGGAAGTAAGGGCCAACATGTGGATCCTCCAAGACGGAGCTCCGCCCCACTTTAGTATACGTGTCCGACAGTATTTGAATGCAACGTATCCTGAGCGATGGATAGGACGAAGTGGACCATTGGCATGAGCAGCGAGGTCACCAGACCTTAATCCTATGGATTTTTTCTTTTGGGGTCATTTGAAACAATTGGTGTACGATATTCCAGTAATCAACGTCGAGGATCTTCGCTTCAGGATAATCGAAAAGTGCCAAATTATTAAAGAAACACCAGAAATTTTTCATCGAGTTAGGCGACATTTTTTGAAGAGTGTTAGGAAATGTATGGAAGAAAATGGGGGACATTTTGAGAATCTTTTTTAGTTTGTTTAGTACTGTTTCATTAATTTTTATCAATTAAATGTATATCGCAATAATCCATAATATGAATATTTACTGATTAGCCATTATTAGTTATTTTAAGATTATAAATTAAATAGTTTAAAAAGCGAATTTATTTGATGTTAAACTGACAGCTCTAGTATACTTTGATAGCTATTTACCTGGTAGCTGGTGGTTATTAAATGAGAAAAGTAAATTTACCACTTAATTTTTAAGGGTGATTTACGTCTAAACCGTTGGGTTTAGCGATGTAAATAAAGAGCACCTTTTTTAAAGGCCTGGCATCAGTCTTTCAGAAATTATACCAAAAACTACTGTAGCTGTCAACACTAAAAAATTATGACAAAAAAACAATTTTCAATGTAGGTAAAGTGCCCTCTAGCGGCAAATAATTAATGTGAATTGTTACTAAAATGATGAAGCGCAGAAGACTTAGCCTATCTTTCAAATATTAGTCAAATCGGTTTTCCTGTAAGCGAGTAATTCAAAAAACAAAAAATAAAAACTTGAACTTGGACGGCTTGTAACTCGAAAACGAATGACATTTTGAAAAAAAATTATATGAAGCTCTACCCTTATTTTGTCAAGTAGAATCACCCCCTTAAGTTTCGTGATCGATTTTTGAATCACCCTGTATATATATATATATATATATATATATATATATATATATATATATATATATATATATATATATATATATATATATATATATATAGTATATTTTCATGTTATTTAATAGAGTAATAAAAACCCTAAAAGTTTTGTTCAATATATCCTATACCTATTTATAATAGTTTTTGTGATATTTCAGTTTTTCTTATTTTCCATACTTTTTTACAGAAATAGTCTTCATTATCATAGTAGCCATGGCAAAAACAATGTAAAAGAACATTTTTCTGTGTGTCAAATTTATAACCGCAATCGCTTCTTTTGGTTTTTATGTAGTATAGTTTGGTTTTTTTTTTGCATTCATCTTATATTGTAAAATGAATTTTCCAAAGAATGAGTTAATAGATATGATTTATACAATAGGAGAGGCTCAAAAAAATTGCCTTCTTGCTCAAAGAATTTACAAAATGAAGTATCCTGATCGACGCCAACCTAATACCCATACTTTTCAAAACTTAATGCAAAGATTTGATTCTTCTGATACTGTTGATTATCCAAAACGTAAAGTGGTCAACAAACTAGTAACTAATGAAAAAAAAGAACTACAAGTATTGTTAAATGTTCAGGAAAATCCTTATATTGGTAGCCGTCAGTTAGCAGCATTATGTGAAACATCACAATCCACCGCTAATCGTACTACCAAGAAATATAGGTATCATCCATGTCACATGGAATTACATCAAGAATTGCATGGACAGGATTTTGAAAGTCGTGTAAACTTTTGTCGTACAATAAATGCGGAGATTCAATTAAATCCAAATTTATTATGCAAGGTAATGTTTAGTGATGAAGCTACTTTTAGAAGTAACGGTTACGTAAATAGACGCAACATGCATTATTATGCCACAGAAAACCCATTTTGGATTAGAGAGGTGCATCATCAAAACCACTGGTCATTAAATGTTTGGTGTGGTATTCATCATAATCGAATTATTGGACCTCACTTTTTTAATGAACCACTAAATGGCCATAGTTATCTGAACTTTCTACAAGAAGAACTACCCCAACTGCTTCAAGGTCTCGATAGGGATGAGCTCGACAGTATGTGGTTTCAGCACGATGGTGCACCTCCGCATTACCATCGTGAAGTTCGTGCGTTTTTGGACCAACGATATACGCAAAAATGGATTGGACGTGGGGGTTTCATTGAGTGGCCACCAAGGTCTTGCGACATCACCCCATTAGATTTCTTCCTATGGGGTTATATTAAAAATAAGGTGTATGTTAATCCACCAACAACAGTGGAAGATATGCGAAACAGGATTAGGGATACCTGTAAAACAATAACGCCACTAATTTTGTCCAGGGTCCGAGAAAATCTGCAAAAAAGACTAAATTTGTGCATTGCACAAGAGGGTCGTTTATTCGAACACTTATTAAAAAGAAATAATTAATCTCAGTATTTAATAGGTAATTTTTTTGTTTCAATTTAGTATAAAAGTAAATATGTATTTGCCTTGTCGTTATTGTTGTGTTAATTTTTTCACATTATTTTTAATTAAACTATTGCCATTGTAATATAACGAATACTGTATTTCATCATATTTAACCACATTCTGTTTGTTTCTGTAGTTTCTTTTTATTATTTTACATGGCTACTATGATAATGAAGACTATTTCTGTAAAAAAGTATGGAAAATAAGAAAAACTGAAATATCTCAAAAACTATTATAAATAGGTATAGGATATATTGAACAAAACGTTTAGGGTTTTTATTACTCTATTAAATAACATGAAAATATACAGGGTGTATCATTAAAAAAAAGATATTTATTCATTTAAACTTGTTCAAAATTGAGCCGATGTGTTCAACACCCTGTAGCTTTTATTGCAAATATTAGGTAAAAATTATGTTAACTTGTCCTTGGCCTTGGTAAATTCCAAATTTGAATATATTTGTCACAAAATTGAAAACGTTATTTAGGATTGAATTGATGCTTGAAAATGTGACTTTTTTTCTTTAAACTTAATTATCTCAGAAACTATAAAGTTTTGTTATAGTAAACCCTTAATAAAAAAGATTTAAAATTATAAGCTAAATCGAAAATAAGATTCGTATATAGGGTGTTCTATTTAAAAAAATATAACTTTATGCTGTCCTAGTTTTTTGGCTCACCCTGTAGAGTCCTAAATATTTTTAAAATCTGCGCATAAATAAACTGTATCAAACAATAAATATAGTTTCTTTGTTAATTTCACCGAAAAGGCACAAACCTACTTCATCCAATCGTTGACTCACCCTGTACAAGAAGAAAAGTGTAGGCTCCAAAATTGACTCCCGAAGAGTGCCATTTAATAAATTATTCTGTTGTAACTTTCAAATTATTTAATTAAATCGCAAAAACTATTTAGGAAACCCAGAAACTTTAAAATGGTCATCACAAATACCTAATTTATTTTATCAAAAGCCTTGGAGTAATCTAACAGAACTAGCATTGTTAGTTCGTCCCCGTTTAGCGACTTGAAAATATCGTTTGTAGACTTCAACAATTCTATATTATAGTTGTGATCATGCCGATATCCATATTATTTTTTTGGATGCATATCTTCTTTAATTTGGTCATCCTCAATGTTTTTAATATTTTAGCACTCACGGAAAGTGGAATTTTTAAATTGGCAGGTAAGTTAAGTTTTGATATGGGATATGATTTTTCATACATCAGAAAAGACGAGTGTTGTAGTATTCAATGGAATAATTCACCGCCATAATATATATATATATATATATATATATATATATATATATATATATATATATATATATATATATAGAGTGGATATCTATTTCAGATTATTGATTTCCAAAGTGGTCCATATGGATTGCTACATGCAAGGGTTCTATGTCAAATCTTTTTGCAAAGAAAAAGAAACTTGGCTAGAAATCATTGGCAGAGAAGATTTAAGATTAAATCTGACTAATTTGGAGTCAAATATTTCTTACGCATCAGGTTCATGCCGCCCATTAAATGTATTTTATAACTATGGCAAAAATTTATGACAGGTTAGATGAGGAATGATGAATGATGAAAATGCATTCTGAGCATCGTCCCCTACCTACCATTAAATTTGCCAAATAGGTAAAAGGATAGATTTTAATATTTTCTACTCAATATGCTTAACTCTGTGTCAAACAATGGTCTGGTGATAAAAAGCATAACATGGCAGAGCGCGTTGCGCGGCACTATGTCGGAGATGATATGAAAACCGTCAACAGTGTCTGTTGTTACGTTGATATTTCATACTGTTTGTTTCAAGGTCATCAACAACGATGTTTCTTGTGAAGTAGTAGATATATGTTGGACTTTTATCTTCTTCATTTTTTTGTTGAATGTCATATTCTTTCAGTTAGGAGTTATCTCAAGACGTCTCCAAGAAAGTGAAAAAATTCTAAAGCTACAGAACTATTTACAGTAAAAGTAAATGCACTGCAGGGTTATCAAGAACAGTGCATTTATGAATGTTAGACTACATTTATGTTGGGGCCGAAACTATACATCTTCTGCTAAGGATCCTACACCTACAATTGAAGACATAAACAAGATGCGCTTTTACGATCTATCACGAGCTTCCGGAACTCTCCAACATCTAAGCTTGGCAAGTTTCTTCTTCTAGTCCTGAAACCATTACAAGGAAATACGTCTTTGTCCTGGGTTAATAACTTGCAATATGAAAGTACAACCAGAAGACCTTTTTATTAGCTTTGATATAGCAAGCCGATACACCAACGTTTCAGTTAAGGAGTTACTAAAGATCATAAGAAAGAAAGTTGAAGAGGACCAGACTTTAGCAAGAACATCTCTATCACCATAAGCCATCATGGACTTGCGGGAGTGTTGTTTGACTGATTCCTATCTCCAAGAAAAGGAAAAATTCTTCACACAGTATGATGGACTACTAATGGGATCTTCGCTTTCACCGGTGGTAGCAAACATTTTCATTGAATTGTTCGAGATTCTTGTAATTGAATCCACAAATAGGAAACCAAAATTCTTTCTTCATATTAATAATATTAGCCCAACCAATCAACTTAGAAAGAAGTACAAAATAAATAACCATTCTTAAATGTTTTGGTTAAAAGAAATAACAGCCAAATTCGAACCTTAGTCTACAAAAAATCCACACACACAGGACAATATTTAAACTATTCATCCAACTACTGCAACAATACCCAACATGGATAGAGCATCTAATCTTTACAGCTGCAACGATAACTTAATTAAAGAAATAAATCACATTATAAGTGACATGACTGCCAACAAATAACTAGTAAATCTGGTTGCTACGAGTCTGGAACAATGCAGAAATAGAACAACGGGCGGGGAACAAAAACTGCTGTGGAACATCCCCTATGTTAAAATCATTTCGGAAAAAGTTAGAAGAATCTGAAAACGATATAATATCAATGTTGTTTTCAATTGAAATATTTCTTTGAAAAGCCAGCTTACTAGAGCCAAACCAACAACTCAAAGGAACATGAAGACCGTGTGTATCAGATACTATGTCAATGTGGTAATTCCTTGTTGGTGAAACAGATACCGCTGGAAGTCAGTATCAAAGAATATCAGAAGATCACATCTCGTGGAGAAACTTGCTACACTGGATTAAAAAAAAACGCGATACCGCACAATGAGGTGAAAGGAAGACTTAATTTATTTAAAAAAAAATAAAGAAAAACACGAAAGTACGGTTGAAGGCTAGTAGTAGTACAGGCGAGCAAAAATGCCGAGTTAACTTCTGTACCGGAGAGTAGGGATGGAAAATTAAGGGCACCACTGCATCAAAAGCTAGGCTGAATGCATTAAAAGATTAAACTGTAGCGTAAGCTAGATGTAAGAATATACTAAAAGAATATCTAACGTGAATAAATATATAAAGGAAAGAAATGAAATAAATTTAAACGGTTGACAATAAACTTCATACAATATAGTCTACTAGTTTTAAAATCATAAAACAAACCCGTTTTTTCTCTCTATGATTACAAATGGTAGATTATATCGCAACGCCTTATAGTAATAAAGTATATCTAATGATAATAAAATTATTAATAAAAATATGGTAATACAAGGTAGTGAAATGGTGAGTCGGCCAGTTGTTCAATTTCTCAGCTTAACGGCGTAGGTTCTGCCGTACCCTGAGGTAAATATCAGTACAATATGCGCCTAGGGTGGATTAACAGGTCTTAATACGTCCGGTTGGGTGGATAACAGTCACAGTATACTCAGAGGGTGGACTACATAATGAGATAACCAGTAGGATAGACCCGAGAGTCGGATGAAATATATTTGTTACGTAAGCCAATTCATTAATCATTAGTATTCCGACAGCAAAAAATAAAAACAAAGAAGTCCAATATATATCTACTACTTGGCATTTTTCATATTATTGCCGACCCCCTCCCCCCCTTCGCGTAGTTTGCTCGATCTCCAGACTAAGGTTTCGCTATCAGGAACAAGTTAATAAAATTGCAAAAATTCAACATTAAGAGGACAGAGGGATCTACGGAAAACAGAAAAAACTGATTCGTGGTCTACAGGACAAATAATTCTGGGAATTCCTGATCTAGTTCAAAAATTAGGTACAATTTGCGACTACTAAGCCTTCTGCAAAAATGTTTTTAAAAAGGTCTATCAAAACATAAACTTAGAAATTAGAATATCTTTTAGTGCAGATCACAATTCATTTTCTGAGCTGAGGTGGAATTTACATTAGGTAGAATTTTGATTACTTATATTTTTATTATACTGTTACGAACGACTAGGAGAAACTTTTTGGGACGCCCTCGTATATAAATATTCCGATGCGATGAATCATCTTTATTCTAAGGTGCCGAAAGGAAAATTTTATCGACGATATTTCTAGATAGATCTCGACTTCTATGTTAGTAAATTCTAGATTTGCATAGCAAATTCTCAAGGTATATAAATAGGGATAGTATAAGAGTTTTAATAGAGTTGCATAGTTGTATTTGAATAGTGAAGATGTTAAGAAGTGGTTTAGCTGTGTTAAGAAGTAGTTAATATAGGTATTGGAAGTACTAATGAAAGGTGTTGTGTTTTATTCTGCGAACTCAGTGAGCGATTTTAAAAAGACAAAATCGTAACAATATTAAAATCCCGAATAATATCTAGATTAATTTGTAGGAAGTTTTTCTTAAGAGATAATAGTAATCAAAATGTAAATGGGACTTGGTCATGAGTATAACTTCTTTGTGCCATATAGAATGGATTTGGTTTCGTTCTTTTTATTCAGAAGTTTTCACTTCGGTGGATGCTGTTTTGTAGACGGTAAGCTTTGTAGCCTTAAATGTTTTTTCTGAAGTCAAAAGCAATCATTTATTTTTCCAAAGGAATAAAATCAGGACAGATGGAACAAATATTTTGAAGTTAAAATTAACAAAAAATCGGGGGAAATCTTTTCTTGACTTCCCGCATTTTCTACAAACAAACAAGTAAGAATGGTAACAGAGACATTAAAGATTTGGAGTGGGATTGAGAAAGATGGAGAGCTGTGTCAAATCAATTTCAAGATTGAACACCCGAGGAAGGATATATGTTGACATGGCTCATCATTAAATTGACAGTATTAATTAAAATTTGTGTTGTTCATTTAAGAGATAATTACAATATATAAAATAATGTTGTAAAAATAATATTTTTCTTAGAAATTATTGTATTTTTAATTGTGCTAAAGAAAACTAACCACAAAGAATAAATATATAATAAGAATTAATATAATATTTTATTATTTTTTAACTTGTAACTGACATCTGCTACGTCTACACCAAAAATATTCTCTAAAAAACAATAATAATAGCTCTAAGAATAGCAAGGACAAACCTTGATATTTTTTTGAAGATATTGAAAAATATATCTATTTCTAGATTAAAATTAACTAGTCTCACGGATATTTACATTTGCTTTACTTGTTTTTGAAAGCAGTTGCAATTATTTTAAACAAAACTGAAAAAGTTACAAACTTAATACTGTTAAAAACATGTAAATTATACAGGCAATCTGGTAAATATATGTTCAACTTTTAGCAATGTATAGAAGGTTTTAAAATAACCCTAACACTTCATATAATTTTTTTCCCTAGGTGTCTCTGAACGAAAAGGTGGAGCAACAATCCAAAAGGGGTACCTTTGGGATTGTAGCAGTTGAGCACACATATATTTTAATGAAATGTTGACAGGTTGCATAACATATAAAGACTAACGTATTCAAATTATAAAGAATCTTTGATACTACCAAGGAAGTCAGGAACTGACTCGCTATTAAACTCATAGACTCAAAATGTTGACAGGTGACAATTTTTAGAGCTGAAACTAATTTTTTAGACAATTACACTGTACAACACGACTTTTTTTCCGTTAATACAGTTATATATTTTTGGTATCTCTGATATATAGGTATTAACAAAAATATAATGAAAACATTCTATTACATCAAAATATCTAAATTAATAACCTAAAAATTTGTCATATTTTTGATGCTATTTTGTGTATAGCTATACTACAAGACTGGTATTTTGTATATACATGATATTCCTTCACCTTAGTATATTTCCAATTCAATACCAAGTTGGATTTTTGTTGTTTTGTACCAATCAATGCCCTTTTTGAAACCTGTAATTTGGAGGGAACAAAAAGATCATGTGACTGACTGTTATTTTTGTTTGATGTAACTGAAGGGATGTACTTATAAGATGAGAGATAAAATTCTATATCCTGATGTGGAGACAGTAACTAAACTGCTTCCTCATTCTGAAAACTGTTCACCTCCCCAACCTCCCATGAAGGAAAAAGTTGCAGGGCACATTGTATTAAGCGATATCGAATCAGAATCTTTAACATAAACCACCTCTATCACAAGATTTTGCTGTAAATGAAAAGGGACCACATCTAATACGGCAAGGTGAACTCAGTGATATAGTTAGAGACCTAAATTTGGAGATGGTTTCGAAGCTACTAGAAGATTACAAAGCCTTAGGATATAATATGTTTTTGAAGATTCATTGTCTTGATCCCTATCTAGACTTTTTCCCTGAAAACTTAGGTGCTGCAAGCGACCAGCACAGGAAGAGATTTCTTCAGGACATGACGATGGAAGCAACGTACCAAGGAAAATGGTCATCCAGAATGCTTGCAGATTTTTGTTGAACATTAAAACGAGATTATCTATTATAAGAGAAGAAAAAACGAAGAAAAAAATCTTCAGAATATATTTTTTTTAATTAATACCCATACAAGTTAGAACTATTTTTGTTTTTTTAAATAAACCTATTTTTCTAAGAAAATGGATGTATCAATTTTTTTTTATATATTTTAATTAATCTCATTCCAAGGTATGAAAGAAAACTAGTTGCGAACAACGGTAAAAAAAATTTTTTTGTTGTCCAGCGTTATTTATAAAAAAGGTACTTCACATTGGATTTCTCCAAGAACTATTCATATGATAGCATATCGGGTTTTGAATTTTATTGCGAAATTGCCAACATTTTCAAAAAATTCGCCAAATTAAAAAAAAAACATGGTGCATTCTAAGCTACTATAGCTTTCAATCTACAGCAATTATTGTAAACAAAATTGACATTGATACAGATAAATGTACTCTTAAAGCTCTAGTATAGGGCATAAGCAATTATCTCATACAGAGACTTCGCCAAAATCTTGCATATTTGATTAAATGTACTTTTTTTTTGATTTTTTTAAATGGAATAAACTGTATATAACTATTACTATAGTTATTGTTTCTCTATCACTTTTTTTCAAAGTTTTCCTCCAAGAACTCTCCACATGATAGCATATCGGGTTTTGAGTTTTATTGCGAAATTGCCAACATTTTCAAAAAATTCACCAAATTAAAAAAAAAAAACATGGTGCTTTATAAGCTACTATAGTTTTCAAGCTACAGCAATTATAGTAAGCAAAATTGATATTGATAAAGATAAATGTACTCTTAAAGATCTAGTATAGGGCGTAAGCAATTATCTCACACAGAAACTTCGCCAAAATCTCGCATATTTGATTAAATGTATTTTTTTTTTGATTTTTTTAAATGGAACAAACTGTATATAACTACTACTATAGTTATTGTTTCTCTATCACTTTTTTTCAAAGTTTTCCTCCAAGAACTCTCCACATGATAGCATATCGGGTTTTGAGTTTTATTGTGAAATTGCCAACATTTTCAAAAAATTCACCAAATTAAAAAAAAACATTATGCTTTCTAAGCTACTATAGCTTTCAATCTACAGCAATTATAGTAAACAAAATTGACATTGATAAAGATAAATGTACTCTTAAAGGTCTAGTATAGGGCCTAAGCAATTATCTCATACAGAGTCTTCGCCAAAATCTTGCATATTTGATGAAATGTATTTTTTTTTGATTTTTTTAAATGGAACAAACTGTATATAACTATTTTATCAAGTACAAATATTGTTTCTCTATCACTTTTTTCAAAGTTTTCCTATACTTACCAGCGCTTGTTTTTCTGATATGAGTATTAAAGGAAAGAAGTAAACGTTAAAGTAATATTTATCGTTTATGTGTCACTAGGAAAGAGTATTGTTTTAACTTGTTTTATGAAGAATACAGTTTTAAAGTTTATATTTTAAATAATGATTTTTTTACGAGATGAGATGGCTTATATGATTTTTTTTAGAGCTAGTTACAAGGATCGCTATTAGCGAAAAGATTGTATCTATAGCAATTTTACAAGAGACGTCAACCTACAAGAAGGACAGTTGAAAAATTTATGGAGCATTTTCAAAGATTTGGCATCGTGGCACACAAAAAATACTTAAAAAAACGTGCTCATACTGGGGAAAATCAAATAAGAGTCACTGAAAATCTTCATATTGGACAGCGCCCGCTTTTTCAACAGGTTGATGTTGAACGAAGACCGGTTCAGTGAATACTTAAGACTTATAAAATGCACACCTATCACATCCAATTATTTAGAGTTTTTTTCCCCGAAAATTATCAGGGAAATTTTTCTAATTTGATGCTATTTGGAGATGAGGCTGCGTTTTATAGAACCGGAAGTGTTAACAGACACAGTTTCCATTATTATGTAGCGAAAAATCCACATTTTGTAAGATACAACTCCCAAATTTTAATTTTTGGGAAGGTATTGTCCGTTACTATTAAAATTCGACCATACTTTTTTGAGCAAAGAGTACCAGGGGAAGTATACATAGATTTTTTGCAAAACCATTACCTGCCAAATAAAACTTGAGAAGAAATGTGATTTCTTCATAATAGTGCCCTTTTCTATCATACAGGGACGATCATAACTTTTTAAATGAGACATGCCCCGATCATTGGATTGGAAGAAGAGGATCTGTTTCGTAGATTTCCAGATTTAACTAAAATGGAAGCTTGTTAAAGAAGAAGTTGGTTAAAGAACAAGTTTGTAAAATATCGTCTACCACAAAGGAATAAATGAGGATCAGAATAAGACATTGTTCTCAAGATATTAATATTGAATTGAACTGTGAATTGAAGAAGGTGAAGGCCATTTTAAATAACTCATTTGGTGTATTTAACTACATTAAGATTAATTAGTATTTTGAGGTTCATTTTTACTTGATGTGGAGTGATTTTTAGATTTGTTCTTTTACCATCTTTTTCGGTATAAGTAAATAACAAAACTTTTCTTTTTAAATAATTTTCATTTTCATTTACTAGAACAATGATAGCAACAATATAAGTTTTAATGTATTTTTAATCCAACAGTTAATACAATTCTATATTTCAGTATTAAAATCAAATTAATTATTCAATTTTAAAACTTAAATATTTTGTTAAAATGTAGAAGTCTGCTCAAAGGCTCTAGGCCAAAAGGTAAATCAGCTTTTTCTTCGATTCCCATTTTTTAACTAGTTACAAAAATAACCATTATAATGACGGTTCTTAAGTATTAATATATTTACAAATATATTATATCTGACAATATGTCAAGTTTTAATTAATTGTATCACTATATAGATGACATGATAAAATTCTATATCTCAAATAGCTCAAGTACATAATAAATTTCAATCACAAGCCTGCGCATAAATCAATGGTTTACGTATGAGATAAAATAGAGTGTTTTTATAATAATTCCGATATTATAAACAAAAATCCGTTATTAGTTTTGTTTAATCCCGATGGGTTTTACGAATAAATTATAGGATACATTTTTATTAATTTTGTTGCTAGATTTTCCATAAATATTAAGATTCTATGATAATTTTTAACTTTAAACAAATATATCAACTACTATTGTTTGTTTGAAGGTCATAGACAATGATGTTTCTTGCGAAGTAGTAGATATCTGTTGTACTTCCAGTGTCTTTATTTTTGTTGAATATCACGACGTTTCGGCTAGTAGTTATCTCTAGCCATTTTCAAGTGAAACTAAATAAATCCCTTAGCTACATGACTATTTATACTAAAAGTAAATGCAGTAGAGTGTGACTGAGATGGGTGCAGCCATGCCTGCTATGGCAAAATCCCATTTTTTTTTGGGATTTTGCCATAGCAGACAAAAAATTATCTGACAGCCAACGGATACCCAGTATATCTAGTGAATAAATTTCTTGAACGGCGCAGAAATAGAACAATATCGACAACGAATGAAGAACGAAAACCAGTATTGAACATCCCTATGTTAAAGGCATTTCAGCAAAAGTTAAAAGATAGGAAAACGATATAAAATCAACGTTGTTTTCAATTCAAATAACTCTCTGAGAAGTCGGCTAACTAGGGTCAAACCAACAACTCAAAGAGACATGAAGAACTGTGTGTATCAGATACCATGTGAATGTGGCAATTCCTACATTGGCGAAACAAAGAGACCTCTTGACGTAAGGATCAAAGAACGCCAAAAATGCATATCTCGAGGAGAAACAGAAAAATCTGCTGCCGCCAACCATGCCTGGACTCAAGGACACTACATAAAATGGTCTGAAGCTAAAATACTACACCGAGAACAACATTGGAGAAAATGGAAATTCAAAGAAGCCGTGGTTATACATCAGAACCCGAGTTGTTTTAGTAAACTATCTTTAGATATAAGTGTGGAAACCACTTCTTAATAATTGTAAACTAAAACTAAATGCAGCATAAAAAATGTGATTTTGCCATAGCAGGCATGACTGCACCCATCTCAGTCACACTCTACTGCATTTATTTTTAGTATAAATAGTCATGTAGCTAAGGGATTTATTTAGTTTCACTTGAAAACGGCTAGAGATAACTACTAGCCGAAATGTCGTGATATTCAACAAAAATAAAGACAATGGAAATGGAACAGATATCTACTACTTCGCATATCAACTACTATATTAAAGTTGTCATTTTTTCTGAATTTAAAACCTTCCAGTTAACTGCCATCATCTTTATATGTCACTTGCTTCTTGCATCCCAAATTGGACCAACAGTGAAAAATTTCCGAAAATCGAGTAAAAATTTTGAACAGCTTACACAATTCGGAATGCAATTTCAAAACACGGATTTTTTTTTATTTTGAGCCCTTTCAGCTACGTGGGCATGAATGGCTTTCATTACTAGACCCTAATTTGTTTGAACTACTTTATATTATAAAAGTATGCAATAAACTATTTGAGTTTGGGAGACGGTACTCTATACAGGCCGATGATCAGGTAGTTATTACCCAAGAAAGCGAAGATCTTGAATATATGTCTAGGAAATTAACAGAAAAATAAAGAAAATTAGGCTTAGAAGTTAGTTCAACAAAAACACAGTATCTATACATAGGAAGGGCAGAACCGCCCGGGAATTTATTCTTCGACAGTATAGAAATTAAAATTTTTTTTTTGTCTTTTCTTGGGTTTAGGTTCTTTATTTAACAAAAAATGTAAATAATTGACGTTTCGCCCTTTATTTACGGCATTTCCAAAATTTTTGGTTAGTTTTCCTTCCTAAAAATATTTTTTATATAATTAAAACTTTCACACAAGGACATATCTACAATTTTCAAAAACAAACAACACTTTAAAATAGTATTTAAATTTTTAAAATAATATTTAATTTTACCGGTACACCTTGACGTTTTGTTTATTAATTAATAATGAAATTTAACTTTTAGATACTGAAGCTACATGGAATGTGGTGTGTTTTATATTTCATATATTTTTTATATGTACAAGGAAACAAAATAACGCATACATTTAATTTTATGTTTAAGAGGATATTCAATTTTTAATACTTATTAACAGGATTGAATACTTAATATTTTTGTTTAAATTAGGGTGGTGTAAATGTGGCTCAAATTTCCTATTTCCTTTCTGTCGTTAACAGTGTTTTTTTTTAATTTTCTTTATCTGCAATTTTTGGCAATTCATATTTTTGTTTTTAATTATGGTACTGTTATAATCAAAAGTATATTTTTCGTCCTGTGTGTGTTTGTTTAACGCTCTTGAGGTGTTTTTCGTATTTATGGCCATTCAATCTGTCCTTTAGTAACTGGCTCGTCATGCCTATATATTTTTTGGGACAATTTGTGCAAGGGATCGAATATACTACATTTGATTTATTCATTAGAGGAGTTCTACCTTTTAAATTGAATAATAGTGTATTTAATTCATTATGAGATATGTGGCATACGATAACATTATGCTTTTTTAAAATATGTTTTATTTTTTCTGACAGCTCACTAGTGTACGGTAATGCTACATATTTTTGCTGTTTATGTTCAATGTTTCTTGTTATTAAGTTATTATAAAATTTATATGTTCGTTGATTAATTATTTTGGTGATAGTCGTTTCATTGAAATTATTAATTATTAGTATCTTTTTCACTTTTTGAAGTATTCTTGGTCGCAATTCTGGAGACGTTAGAGAAATAGCACAGAAACTATTAAATTCTTGGAGAATTTTATTTATTTTATTTTGTGGCACGGCTGCTATGCAACAGCAAAAATATGTAGCATTACTTTACACTAGTGAGCTGTCAGAAAAAATAAAACATATTTTAAAAGACAAGATATTATCGTATGCCACAGATCTGATAATAAATTAAATATACTGTTCACTAATTTAAAAATAAAACTCCTCTCATGAATAAGTCAAATGTAGTATATTCGATCCCTTGACAAATTGTCCCAAAAATATATATAGGATGACGAGCCAGTTACGAAAGAGCAGATTGAATTGCCATGAATATATGAAAAACCCCTCAATAGCGTTAAACAAACACACACAGGACGAAAAATATACTTTTGATTATAACAGTACCATAATTAAAAATAATGATATGAATTACCAAAAATTGCAGATAAAGGAAATGATAGAAATTAAAAAAGATAAAAACTCTGTTAACGACAGAACATATATAGGAAATTTGAGCCACATTTACACCAACCTAATTCAAACAAAAATATTAGGTATTCGATCCTGTTAATAAGCATCAAAAATTGAATATCCTCTTAAACATAAAATTAAATGGATGCATTTTTTTGTGCATTGTAAAATATAAAAAATATATTAAAAATAAAACACACTCGCATTCCATGTATCCTCAGTACCTAAATAGACGATGTAAAATTTGAATTTCATTATCAATTAATAAACAAAACGTCAAGGTGTGTACCAGTAAAATTAAATATTTTTTAAAAATTGAAATATTGTTTCAAAATGTTGTTTGTTTTTTAAATTGTAGATATGTTCTTGTGTGAATGTTTTAATTATATAAAAAATATTTTTAGGAAGGAAAATTTTTTGAAAATGCCTTAAATAAAGGGCGAAACGTCAGTTGTTTGCATTTTTTGTTAAATAAATAACCTGCACCCAAGAAAAGAGAAATTACATAAAAAAGGATATAATCTATGGTTCAAGAATCAGGAAACTATAATATATATATATATATATATATATATATATATATATATATATATATATATATATATATATATATTCGGATCGAATATTCTTTTATCACAATACCGAGTTCAAAGCACCTTTTGTTATTCTGGCTTTATTTGTTTCATTAATTCGTCCTGTATTAGTTTCACTCCCAGATATATATATATATATATATATATATATATATATATATATATATATATATGTATATATATATATATATATATATATATATATATATATATATATATATATGTATATATATATATATATATATATATATATATATATATATATATATATATATATATATAACTAAATGGTAATAACCAAGAATCCAAGACCTCGAATCGGGCAGAATATATCACTGAATGAACATAACTTCGAAGCGGTTAAGGAATTCAAGTACCTAGGAGCGGTAATCACGGATGACAATTGAGTTGAAAAAGACGTCTCAGCGAGAATAGCGGCAGCAAATAGGGCGTTATACTCCCTCACAACATTATTGAGATCTAAACTGTTAAAAAGACAATCCAAACTAACTCTGTACAGGTCAATTATTCGCCCGTTAGTTATTTATGGCAGTGAAACTTGGACCCTCAATCAACTGGAAGTAAATAAATTACTCATATTTGAACGAAAGGTTCTTAGAATGATATTTGGTCCCCAAAGAGATGAAACAACAGGAAATTGAAGAAGACGCCACAATGCTGAATTGGCGACACTTTATGGCAGTGAAAACATAGTCTGTTGTATAAAAGCCAATAGAATAAGATGGGCAGGCCGTGTGGTAAGATCAGGGGACCACAGATTATTGAAAACAGTATTCTTTGAGAGACCAGATGGTAGAAGATCAATAGGCCGTCCCAGGAAAAGATGGAAGGATGCCGTCAAAACTGATTTGTATAGGATTGGAGTCCAGCAGTGGGAAATTGAAGCACAAGGCCGTAGGAGATGGAGGGCGATAGTGGATGCAGCTAAGACTCACCCAGAGTTGTAAGACCAGGAAAGAAGAAAAAGAAGGTAATTACTGGAAGCGTCGATGAAAGCTTTCACAGCGTTGTTTTGTCCTAGAATGGGACTCATCACGCCTTAACATTCGATACAACCATAATTTCGCAGCTGTGTACTATAAACAGATCCTAAAATTAAAAGCAGTAAACAAGACTCAGTGACGATATCTCGATGCTTTACTCAATAACACTTTCAAGAAAGATATACTATATAAGAGGCTTACATGATAATTTCACGAATTCTCAATGGAAGCTTCTATTCGAGTTTGCAGCGAAGTATCCATCAAGATTCTGAGAAGATTATAGAATAATTACAGAAGGCTCTCTTGAAATAATCTATTTGGACTGACGGAAACTCTCCTTGAAATCTTATTGCAAAGTTACACTAAACTTCAAAGTTTGCTTATATGATTGCTACTTTTTTCTTTAATGATTGTATGTTATCTTCCAGAAACTTGCAAGAAGGTTTCACAAAATTTTTTGGAAATATGGAAATACGTCTTAAATGTTAGTTTTCTTAACGATTACAGTAAAGAAAATATATAGACAGACTTACATGTTGCTTTCATGAATTCTTAAGATAAGCTTACAATCGGGTTTGTAGCAAATTACTGCCCTGTTATAGAAAGTTTTCTTGGAAGTATCAGTTTAGAATAACAGAAACTTTTTTTTGAAATCTCGTTGGAGAGTTACAACTAAGCTTAGTTGTTATATTACATATTTTTTTCTAAGAAAATTATATGTTATCTTTCAGAAAATTGTAAGAAGGTTTCATGAAACTTTCTAAAAATATGAAAATATATCTTAGTTCCATAAAGTTTGCATTAGAATTTCAGGGAATTTCATAAATTCTTAAAGGAATCTTCATTCAAGATTGCAACAAATTACCTGTAAAGGTTCTAAGAAGGTTGATGGAGGATTACAGAAAGTTTTCTTGAAAATATCAATATGGAATAACAACTCTTTTCTTGAAATCTTACTAAAAAATTACGCTAAGGTTGGATACCTTTGCTTACTTGGTAAATTACAATATCTTTTCTTGGAAGACTGTACGTCATTGTCCAGAAAATTGCAGGAAGGTTTCACGAAACTTTCACCGTTAGTTTCACGTTAATGTTCCATGTAACATTTTTTTATGTTTCTCGGAATCTTTCATGCAAGAATAAGTGGGATCCTTTACAAAATTTATTCATAAGCTTCCTGGAAAGTTATTGGAAGGTTATTTAGAAAACTTGTAGCGGAAAGCTTTCACGCTATGTGGATAATAAATCAAATTAAATCAATAAAATTGCGAAAATTTGTACTTTTCAAAAGTTTATCACAACTAAAAATTCACATAAATATGGTTTAATTTCACCTGCTAAAAAGCTATTTATTATAGCCAGATATTATCATAAACGCAATTATATTGAGCATATTTTACTGGAAGTAATGGGTTGCAAAAGCGTGCGTGCATAGAAGGTAGATGACCTTAATTTCTATAAAATACTCTACAAAAAGAGATAACCTTTTATCCCTAATGAAAAATGATGTTTTTACTGTAATACCGGCCTTATCTATTATCTTAATGCATGTCTTTCTCAAAGAAGCTGAGTTTCAGACTGATTTTACCCTTATTTATGTCACCCAATATTCATATATCTAGTTCATACTTTTAACCAAATTTTTTTGAATAAAAAAAAATTCTTGGGCATTTCCAAATGTGTAAATTCAAAAAAATAAAGTTAAGATCTAGGTTTGACATGTTTTAAAAATATTAGTAAAATACATTTTCGAAATGTTGACACACTAACTTTTTTATAATTAAAAAAAATATATTTTACTTACCTGGACTGACACTCACCGGAACCTCAACACCCTCGCCGAAAACGTCTTTTCTGCCCTGAAGATGTTCCCTTCGAAACTTTTCGAAACGTCGCGATAAACTAAACTTTTCTCCGATGTTTTCCGACTGTTTTCCCTTGGGTTGTAAACGTTTCGCACTCGGTCGTTGACTGAGGTGTTTTTCAGTGTTTACGTTGAAAATGCCGGCTGAATCCGCTGAATTGCGCGATGGAAACGCGCTATTTTCAGTATTTTCTGAAGGATAAGGGGCGGCATCGTGCGGCGGGAGTGTGAACCTGACTTTTCTTGGCTGCAGAAAATAACATATTGATTATTGGTAGGTAAATGTGTTATTTCATAGATTTTCTTTTAGGTGTTCAAAATTAAGCACCGCCAAATTGTCAGGAAAGTTACTGTAAAGAAAATTAAACAAATTTATGATAAGAAATAAGCGTAAAGAAATAGGATATTGGAGTGTGCCTAATTTTCTCCTTTCATACCTGAAAAATACGTAGGTAGTCATTTATATTTCGGTAATTGGTAACACTGGCATTGTTAGTGTACCGGGTGGGCAAATTTTGATGTTTTATAAGCTAATTTAAAAACCGCAACCTGTACAAAAAATCCGACCCCCCATTCTCAAGCTCTTTTTTGGAGAAACAAATGAATATGGAAACAGATCATGGCTATCTTGATTCATTTACGATCTATAGGGCGATTTTCAAATATGACCAAATTCTAATATGGTGTATAGTTTGGTTATTACTTAAGATATTAAAAAAACCAAAAGAACTTTCTATAGGCACTTTTTTACGTAGAATACATCGGCGCTCTAGTTTTTTATTTCAGATTACCAGAAATGAAATACGACTTAAAGTTTTATTTTTTAAAATGGAGTACCCTACATATTTTTGCATAATAGTTTGCATTTATTTTGTCCTTTGAAATGATATATCATAGTTGATAGGCGATCGGCCTCGAATAACCTGCAGATATGGTTGGATGTAAAGGGCCCAATGGAGGCCTAGGCATTAATGATCTAGTATCACCACCCCTTTTTCATTCATTCATTCATCATAGTAGATATTTCTTATTATCGTAAATCCTCGACCTTGAAATTTTGCTTTGAATGTAATAAATTGAATAAGGAATTATTTTATTTTGGTAGTTTAGGTCATCTAAATAAAAGTTTTTTCGTCGGACGTTTAAGGACTTTTCATTAATTTGTATCTTTTTAATTATTCAATATTGAGTAATTTTAAATTTTTTTAATTATGGAACATTCAACAGGTCAGAAGCAAATAAAAATTTTGATATTTACATGTATTTTAAGTGTAATAAATTGCAAAACCAGTATATTAGTAATATCAATAAAATTCTAATTAAAGCAAATGTTCAAACTAATGTACGTTATTTTGAATACATAAATTGCACCTTTTTATAACATTCCGAATGCATTATGAACATGAATATTTGATATTGAATTCATACAGTCTATAAAATAAGTTCACTGATATTGTTGTTGATTTTCATATATACTTTGTCTTTAATATGTCCTCAAAGGAAAAAAACCAGTGGCGTCAGATCTGGTGATTGTGGTGAACCCCTCACTGGTCCATTACTTTCTATCAAATTATTTTCAAAATTAATATTTAATAATTCTGAAACGGTCCTGATGTTATGAGGGGGAGCATCATCTTGCTAAAACAAGAGAGTTCTTGCTTCATGTAAAGATTTTCTTGATAAATGTTATATGTTAAAATACGATTTTCAAGTAAAGCACACCAAACGCTAAAAGCAAACCGTCCTTGGGATCGGACGTCTACGGTACGGTGAGGGTTGATATCAGACCAGTAATGTTGGTTATGCCTGTTGAAAATTCCAGAACTGCTAATGTAGGCTTCATCTGTCTAAATTATCCTCGTAAAGAATAATGGATCTTGCAGATCTTCTTGACGATATCTTAAATAAAACTGCAGTCAGCGTTGAAAATCAGCTGGTTGCAAATGTTGAATTTTTCTTATTGCATAAGGTCGAAATTTATGTTTATTTAAAATATTTAGGGCACGGCGTCTTGAAACTCCAGAATCAGCTTCAATTTTACTGCTTGAAATTGAAGGGTTTTTACAATTACTTTTATAGCCGATTCTTTAACATCTTGAATGTTGTAATTTTTTGACCTTGGTCTGGTGAATGTTCCATAATTGGTGAGATTTTCTTTCAAAAAAATAGACTTATGAGGTTGTCTATTTTCTGGATAACGATTGAAATATGTTTCAGATGCAATATCAGAATTATTATTGCTTTGAATAAAACATTCTAATGTATCATATTTTTCGTAATTTTCGAAGGACATTTTTCACTTTTTAAGATTCAATACCGCGCAATTATGACGACTAAAACTAATGAAAAGCCCTTAAACGTCAAACGAAAAATAATTCCTTATTAAATTTAAAGCAAAATTTTGTAAAAGTTGAGGACTTACGATAATAAGAAATATCAATTATGATCTTGAAAGGAAAAAATAAATGCAAACTATTAACCTAAAAATGTATAGGGTGTTCCAGTTAAAAAATACTACTTTAAGTCGTATCTCATTTATGGTAATCGAAAATAAAAAAATAAGATAGTCAATATATTCTATGTACAGAAGTGCTCATAGAAAGTTTTTTCGTTTTTTTAATATCTTAAGTAATAACCAAACTATACACCATATTAGAATTTGGTCAAATTTGAAAATCGCCCTATAGATCGTAAACGAATCAAGATAGTCATGATCTGTTTTCGCATTCATCTGTTTCTCCAAAAAAGAGCTCAAGAATGGGGAGTCAGATTTTTTGTAGAGGTTACGGTTTTTAAATTAGCCTATAAAAACATCGAAATTTGCCCGTCCTGTACAGTTTGATGTTTGAGACGGTATATGTACTTTTTGACATGCGAATGCTATTTGTATTGCTTACAGTAACTTCAAAATTTCATTTCGGTCAAGAAATGGAATTAACTCTTGAACATTTTCGTCCGTCTATTTTTCACAACATTCGACATGATGTATAGCAACAAGAGTATATTGATCAACTTAATTCTTTATATGATGATAAAGCATCTACAAAAATCATTGCATGTTGTCGGTTTAATGAATTCAATCGTAGACGTCGTTCGTTTACGGACGAGTCGCGTGAAGGCCGTTCAAAAACCGTTGTAATGCAAGAAATACCGATGCTGTTCTTGAACTGAACACCAACGTATATGGTATATTGCATGAATATTTGGTTGTGAATCAGCTATATTTACGTTGGATCCCGCATAATTTGACAATCGCTCAGAATAGGGCATGTGTCCGTTAACACCAGGAAATATTTAAAAAATACATTCGCGGTGCTTCAAAGAAGATCTATAAGATAATGACAGGGACTCAACAAGTCACTTTTTAAACCCTTAAAACGTGGAATTGATAGATCGTCCGCCATACAACCCTGATTTGGCACTCAATGATATATTTTTGTTTCTGTAAATGAAGAATAAACCACGTGGTAAATCATTTTTTAAGCCAGAAGAAACGATTGATGCGTACGAAAATTATATTTTTGGGGTATCATCCTCACTGTGGCAAAAATGCTTTTCTGATTGTATTGATCATCGTGGAGAATATTTCGAAAAACAATACAACCATTTTCAATGATAAATTTTTGTTTTTGTTGGTAATATCCAAAATATGATCGTGAACACTGAATATGGAAATATGAATAGCTCAGCGTATTATTGCCTTACCGGACGAATAGGTCTGTCCTTGTTCTTATCCTTGTCCAAAGATGAACTTCGTCGCTCTCTGTTTTGGTGGGTATTGCGGCAACTGTTTGAAAGTCTTAAAGGACCAGTCATGGTGGTTTTGGCACCGACAGGACCATATCTGAGTGAAGGAAGTTCTGAGATTCGTTGTAATCGAGATTTTGCTGAGTGTGGCGATATTCCTGACGTCTGTAAAATAAAATATTATTTGTTTTCTGGTGTTTTAATTGTATATACGGAAAAATGTGGGAAATCTCCAGGATATGAAAAATTTCACGTGAAAGGAATATTACAAGTTCTTTCGTATTGGCCTCCTCTTCGGAGATATGGACTCCCAAAGAGCTGCAATGGAATCAAGTTTTTTACACATAATTATTGAACCACCAAGTATATTTTAATTTTTTTTATATGATGTATACCAGGTTAGACCTGTCAAATTACTATCTAAGAAAATGTTGTGAATTACTCACAGCTACAGGACAGACTACCTGTGACATTCATGACCTCATTTTTTTACGCCTTGTATGATAAGAACTTTTGACAACGTTTTTTACATACCTTTAACTACTGACTAAAAATTAAGTAGTCTTCAATCATGTCGTTAATCCTAACCATTTTTGAAGAAATTATATTTTATTTAGATCATGTTTTTGGTGTATTTCGATAAAAGATACGTCTTTGTTCCTATCAAATGTTCAACCTTAAACCTTATGATAAAAAAAAGTCGATCCAAAATTAGAGTGTACCTCTTTAGTTAAAAACGTCTAAGTCTGTGAATTGCAGTTGGGTCTAGGTTCGCAAAAATGTACTTTTTATTTTATCGGTACCAAAACCACCAATAAATATCCTACATTTTAGAACTTGTCAACTTTTACATCGCTGACACATCGATTCTTTACTTGGAAATTAATTTACTAATTTTTGAATTTCGTGGTAAAACTAATTGTGAAATAATTCAAAATATGGAATACACGTTTATTGAGTATGGAGATATGCATTGCATCTTGCAATGCTTTGGAAACCAGGAACCACGATAGATATCCTAATTGTACTTTTTCAGATCAGAGAACATTTCAACGAATTGACCATTGTATAAGGGGAAATAGTAGGCAATTCTATTTAATAAGATAATATTATTAAATTTCTTCATAATTTTAGGAAATTTTGGGAAAAGAAGTACTGTTACTGGTCGGGAAAGTACAGTACTTAAGCCGTATTTACAGGAGGATATTTTAAATGCTGTAGAGACACCCCTTCAAGGAAAATTTAGAAACTATTAGTACAGTTTAATACGTTGAAAACAATAGTCTATGAATTTTTTCAGGAACAGCTGTTCATATCATTGAAAAATGTACATGAACTAACCTGAAGATTCTCTCCTTAGAATGTTGTT
Source organism: Diaprepes abbreviatus (assembly GCA_034092305.1). Classification (NCBI taxonomy): domain Eukaryota; kingdom Metazoa; phylum Arthropoda; class Insecta; order Coleoptera; family Curculionidae; genus Diaprepes; species Diaprepes abbreviatus. The sequence goes on along the minus strand of JASJET010000138.1, from coordinate 107,999 downwards.
TGCAAGCTAGCTATTGGATCAGCAAAGAAATAATATAAACTGCATTGGCACTATTTTCTTCACGGATGAGGCAGGGTTTATCAAATTGGTGTCATAAATTTACACAACTCATATGTATGAACTGTTGAAAATCCTCATGCAATTATTGTTTTGCATCATCAACATCAGTTCCAATCAATTAATGTCTGAGCAGGAATCATTGGCAATTTTTTGATTGGACTATTCATATTGCTGGCACGACTGAATGGAGAACTTTATTTGGAGTTCTTCTAAAATGCTTTTCACGATTTAGTAGAGGACTTACCACTTGAAACCCGCCTAAACATGTACTACATGCACGATAGGGAACCATCTCATTTTAGTGTTGCTATGTGGAAGCACCTGAATAACGTCTGTGCAAACCGTTGGATAGGTAGAGGAGGATCTATTGCTTGGCCTCCTCGATCTCCCGACCTAACGCCGTTAAATTTTTAAGTGTGGGGACACCTCAAAACCTTAGTGTATTCCATTTCGATCGATAGTACAGAGGAACTTCTACGGAGAATGAGGGTACAGCCATCATCAATTCGTAGAAATACAAGAGTGTATCAGACTTCACGGAGCCCATGTTGAATCCTCTTAGTTTTTAACTAAGAAGTTAGTTTAACTTTTTATTGAAACTATAGTGACAGGGGCAAATTCCTCTTTTTCTTATTCAGCTCGACAGAAGTTAGGGGACTAACAGTATAAATAAAATGATGTCTTTTTCGAAAACGGTTAGGATTAGCGATATGAATATAGAGTACTTAATTTTTAGTCAATAGTTAAAGGTATGTAAAAAACGTTGTCCAAAGTTCATATAGGGCGTAAAAAAATGGGGTCGTGAGTGTCATAGGTAATCCGTCCCTGCAGCTGTGAGTAATTCACAACACCTTCTTGGATAGTAATTTGAAGGATCCGAACTGGTATATATCATATTAAAAATTTGAGATATACCTTGTGGTTCAATAATTAAGAGTAAAAAACTTCATTCCATTGCAGCTCTTTGGGGGCCCATATCTCCAAAGAGTAAGCCTATATGAAAAAAGATTATATGAACTTGTAGTGCTCCTTTCATGTGTTTTTTTTCATATCCGGGAGATTTCCCACATTTTCCTAGACATCCTATAAATAGTAATAATAAAAGAGTCGCAACCTACTAAAAACAACAAATAAAATTTTGTGAAACGAATTTTCAAGGCTAATTTTATTTTGGTGGTGTTAGTACATGCCAATGTAGAATTGCACAACATAGTGTAAATATTTAAATACAAATCCTAGCAATTCGAGGTAAATAAAGTGTGTTAAATTAGAGTTAGAGGGCTGCTTAATGCTTGTACCAGGCGCCAAGTTAATAGAATTTTGGTTGTAAGTACACAGTTGGCGAGAAACAATAAGAGGAAAAACTATAATTTAAATTATTGATTTTAAAAATTATTTTATGGTAGGTTAGTTCTAAATAACCTTTATATTAGATATTTGTTGGGTTAAGGAAAATGCAGACAAATCACTTTGGAGGACTTATGAGTTTGCAGACGACATAGGTCGAAAAACAAGAAAAATGTGCCAATTAAAACTGATAAGTTGACCCATTATTCTGTTGACGTAGGTCTCAAAATAAAATTAAAATAAAGTAAAATTTCGAAAAGCAATAAAAAATAAGGTCAACAATACATTAAAATGAGGACAAATGAGTAATAATTAGAGGAAATAGAAAAATTTACATATCTAGTGCCAGTTATGGAAAAGAAAATAAGGAATTTAACAATTATCCAAACTAGAATAACAAGAAAAGGCACACCATACCAGGCGCGGATCCAAGGGGGGGGGGGGGCGGTGGGGGCGATCGCCCCCCCCCCCCCCCCCAAGAGCTTGGAGTTCAGGAAAATAGACCCGATTTTGCCTCTTATACTATAGTTTATTCAAGAACTAGGGAGAGTTTTTCATTTTTTACCTTTTTTTTCTTCGCAAACTACCTGTGTTCTTTAGTTCGGTGTCTTTGGCAAAATCTGTTAGACACATATATTTTTCATAGGAATGGGTTATAAATTTTATAATCAAAAATACTGGTCTATAATAATGGACTATTTGGGTTGGATAGCAATAGATATTTGGATGTGTGAAGTGTTAAAAAGGATTTTAATCCTTGTCATAGGCATCGGAACGCGTCAAAAGGAGGTCTATTTTATCACTAAATATTTATGGCATAGAGTATTATTTCAGTAATAAACTTAAACCAAAAGTTTTTATATTATTTTATTTCTTATGATTTTTTAATAATTCACATATATTAGAAAATATAGATAATTTTGACATATTTAACACAAATCACAACTGTAGTTTTATTATTTTTAATTTTGGCATAGAAACCTTTTTAGGCACATTCAGACTAAAACGTAGCCTTTTTCTCTCAAAAAATTCTAAGTTATAATTTAAATACTTACAAAATACCCATTATCAAAAATACAAGAAGTTAAACATATATATATATAAAAAAATAAATTCGTCAATATAATATTAAAATTTTTTTGGGGCTCTCGGTCATTTTATTATTAATTAAAAACATTTTTGGGATATTTGACATTCCAGTTTATTTATTTCTTAAACCATCTGCTGAATTACAATTTAAATACTAAAAAGGGATTCAAATGTCATTAATTTTTATATGTTACAGTGAAGCTATCTTCGCTCAAATTAATTATAATTGATTCCTCTCTTACCGATCATGAGATCGAGTTTCCACATTTTCTTTTATTCTTTTATTATATGGATTTTTCGCAATTATCTGCAGTAACTTTATTCAAAAAAATCTTTTAAAAGTCCAGTTAAATTATTAATTTTGTAAGTTATTTCCAGCAACTCTACCTTTTATTTGAGAGAGATATTTCCTTCACCAACGGACATTTTCCGGACGATCTATAAGAACAGATTTCCTATCTGGTTTTTCCCAACAAAAATTAAGTTCTCTAAACAATTTCCAGAGCTCAGTTCTTTTAATTTCAGGCAAATCCCGATCTTGATTGATTTTAGTTAGAATTTTGTCGACGGTTGAGATCTGCTTCTCATAATAAAATGTATGTACAACTCCTTTTATTACAGTTTACATCTCTTCTTCCAACGAGGTTTTTCGTCTGCCTGTGATCGAATATACCTTGGAATTACTAACAATTCCAGTCGTTTTTTTCTCCGTCAGTGTTCGGTACATGATAGATTTTCGAACTCCTGTTATATTGGAATACATCTTAACAGAGCTTTTAACATTATTATCTAGATATTAATATCTTAAGGCATCATAAACATTCATCGTAATAAGTTTTTCGTTGAGGAAAAAATGCCCTCCATCTTTTGGGTATCTCACTAATCTCAAATAATATATAAAAACAAGCACAAACAAAATAAATCACTAAGGACACACTGTAAAGTGTACTTTGCTCACTGACAGAAATTAAATTGAATTATCAGAAATTTTATTGTTGCAGTAAATTTATAAAAGCTTATAATATTTAAATATAATTAGATTTACGACAGTTCTCAGTTACCGGGGGCACTGAAGTAGGTACGTTGGAGGTCTCGGTAACAGTTTTATTACTCTCTCTAGTTCTTGAATAGAGTATAGGAATGTGTATGCTTGCGATCGCCCCTCCCCTTCCCAAGGGCTTTGAGTTCAGGAACATAGAACCGATTCTGCCTTTTATATTAGGAATGTGTATGCTGCTGGCAACCCCCCCCCCCCGTTGACAACCTTTTTTTTTGCGATAGCACCCCCTCCCCCCAGGAGCTTTGAACTCAGAAAAATAGACCCGATTCTGCGTCTTTTACGAGGAATGTGTATGTTGATCGCATCTTCCCACCCTCTGTCGGAAACTTGTTTTTTCTTGTGATCGCCCTCCCCCTCTCCAAGAGTTTCAAATTCAAAAAAATAGCCCCGTTTCTGCCTTATACACTAGAAATGGGAATGTTGCTGATGTGTCCCCCCCCCCCGGGGACAACTTGCTTTCGCTTGCCATACTGTACTTTTGTGATATCACCGCCCCCCCCCAAGGAGAGAGGCTGGATCCGCCCCTGCACCATACAGTCAATTCATTATGAAGAAATTGACAAATAAGCAACATCTCAGGAATGACTAAAACTAGTGCTTTCAAATCATGAGTAAAAAGTATTCTACTATAAAGGTGGATACTTAAAATTATGATAAAATAACTACAATAAAATTGCAAAAAAAAAAACTGCTGAGAAAGATTTTGAAAATATACTGGCCAAACAAAATAACTAATGCAGGAAAAGAACAAAATAAGAAGAAATAGCAACCATAATAAGGAAGAAGAAATGAAAATTGACTGGCGGTACATTAGAAAACGACTAAAGCAATAGCCAAAAAGGTCCTTGAATATCAACCATAACGGAAGGGAAATAGATGAAAACCAGATAATAATTGGAAGAAAATTGTACCAAGTGAATATGGAAAAATTAAACTAAGATGAAGAGAAGTTAAAAACGGAGTGAGACATGAGGAATGGAGAAAACTGGTAAAACAGATTTCAGATAGGTGAATCTACTATAAACCGTTCCGCGGAAAATACGATGGTGCGAGATAGTAACATTAAGGAAGTTATGAGGGAGGGTAATACCACCGAAATGACAACACTGTGTTAGCATTAAAAAAACCGTGCCTTTAAAGAATCATAGAATGGTTAATTTTGAATGTTACACAACCATTTGTTTTCCGAAAATCTGTAAATTGGGAAAAACAAACTGAATATGACGGATTATTTCCCACCAAGACAATGCAAGCTTTAACACAATGGTTCAAGCAAGCGAGTTATTAAGAACTCCATCCGTCGTACAGTCGTGACAGAAGAGGAGGTTTATGTTCAAAACCCATGTTTTGGGGATATCATTTTCACACTGGCAAAAATGCTTTTTATATTGGTTCAAACGTATACTTTATCGTGGAGAATATTTTGAAAAACGATAAAATCATTTTTAATGATAAATATTTGTTTTTGTTTGTTATTCACGAAATATAAACGGTTACTCGCATATATGTAAATATCAAAAACAAACTTAAGTGTACTTTTGGGTAGTAGATTGTATTTTGTATTCATATCTTGATTTTTTATGGCCACTTGGTACACAGAAAACCAGTGTCAAAGTTTACCATATTTTCGTTGCAATGTTTAACAAATTATTAAATATTTCAAAGTTAAACTAGTTAATGAATACCAAGCACGAAATATCTATGTGTTATCAAACTTTAAAACTGTTTAAAACAACTGAATATTCGTGTAGTTTGCAGGTGAAAAAGGCTGATATAGATATATCATTTAATAAAAGCTTTTCGTATCAAAATAAGACACGCACGCAGACATATATATTACATTTGAGTAAAAATTTTGAGTTTCAGGCATTTTGAAAATTTATGTTTTCTTTAGAGTAGTGATAAGTATATTGAAAATTTTTATCAAAGCAGAAAGCAGAAATTTCAATTAATGTTGAAAGTACAAAGATAATTTTAGTGCAGTCTGTTCTATTTTAGTCTTTCGCCATCCAGTTTTTCTCGAACGCTTTCCTGATGTCATCATTCCACTAACGACCCATCCGTGGTTTCAATTTCCTCGTTCTCGCGTTCACTTGTTGCTGTTGTTCATCCTAGCCACGCGTTCAGTACATCTCCATTTTATTCTTGTTATTATTTATGTAATATCTTCCATCTTTGTTCGTTTCCGTATCCGTTAATTGGTTTTCTAGCCACATATAGTTAGCCCTAATACTGCATTTTCTACATGTCTTTGAGTTACCTGCATTTAATGGCATAATTTTTTCGTTAATGCCCACGTTTTTACTCCATCCATTAATAATATTTTAATTTTCATGTTAGTGTAAGATGTTTACTTTTTTTTGTAAGGATGTAGTTCAGTTTGATGAATATAGCCAGGCAGATTCTTCTATTAAAATCTGCAACATGTATTTCCTTGTCTACCCTTATCACCTATCCTACTATATACTACTTCTAACATTTCCCCGTTTACTGTATTGTTGCTGTGTTGTTGATCTTCTTCCTTTACTTTCTGCATAATTTTTGCCTCGTTTATATTTATTGTTAAATCTACCTCTTCTGATTTTTCTTGTACTCTTTAAATATGCCCATTGGCCCATCAACATTCTTTCTATTGTAAGGGACACTGGGTTATGAAGAAGGAGTATTTCATAATGTTAAACTTAAACTCATAACTTAAATATATATAGACTGTTTGACTTCTTTATTAATAATCTTTCATAAAAAGGACATAAAACCTATTCTTTCAATTCATAATACCCACGACCTTCCCGTGCTTCGTGTCACTACGTGCAAATATTCGTTTGGCAACAATGAATTCCCCAAGTTTTTATTATATTGATGAAAGTGTATTCTTGACATTGTATGTATGTATGTGTGTAGAGTTAGGGGTCTGTCCACTCCGACCTAGTAGATCTATTGTGCACTTCTACTGCTGCCCAGTCGTAAGAATTATCTTATCGGCTAGAGCAGGTTCTCCAGTCCTATTTCCCTCAGGAATCTCAAGATGTTGGATGGCTTCAAGGTGAGTAGCTCCTCTTCTTCTATTTGGTGTACTCCCAAAAACCGCATCCTAGAGGTTTCTAGAGCATTACCCTCTGAAAGGATATGAATAGAGGTTTCGTCTTCCTTCTCGCAGAATCTGCACTCTTCTCTTTCTACCAGTCGGAGTTTCTTGAGGTGTCCCTTCAGGTGGCAATGCCCAGTCAGGACCTCTTTCAGAACTTTGACTTGGTTTTTACTCAGGCTTATGCATTCTTTGAATCTCTTCTGGTCGTAGTTCCCCAGAAGTAACTTCGCTTGCCTCAATCCTTGCAGCTCTGTCCAATAATTGGATCTCCTGCTTTCTTCCTCTGTCTTCAGTTCTTCCAGCCTTACGCTGCTACTGATTTCAGAGAAAGGCTCTGGCCCCAGAAATGGTATCTCAGCTCCTTTTCTCGCGAACGTGTCTACTATCTCATTCCCCTCTATCCCAACACGTCCCAATACCCACATGAGATTGTCGACAGCGCTGTTTCGTCCTAGTATGGGACTCATCAGGCCATTGCGTTCGGTTCAAACCATCATCTCGCATTTGTGTCCTATAAGCAAATTTCACAGTTGGAAAATAGTAAGTAAGACACAGTAGTGACATCTCGATGGATCACTCAATAACACAAGAGCCACCCAAACCAACAATGTTCTATAAAAGCGCCATGTGATGGCGCGATGGCAAATTAAAAAAAGGAATATTTAAAATTCGATACACGAAACATGCAGAAACAGGATAGAGGTCGCATTATTCGGCATCGGCAATCAAATCAACCACGAATTAGTTTGTACCGGAGGTAATGACCTGACGAGTGCAATACTAGGACGAAACAGCGCTCTCGTTATTTTTTGGACTTGGAGTTTTTCCATTATCTTGGAGATCGCCGCACTTTTTAACATGAGTAGTATTTATCAACAGTCTTTATGTCCGTATGGTCGAGAACTTTCTATTTTATTTTAAAATTATACCGAAGCATTTCAGCTAAAATAAGGAAGAAAGATTTATAGGTTCAGAAATACTGTAGAAAGAGATCGTTATTGTCTAGACCTATTATTTATAATAATATAATTTATACACGATAGATTCACGCCAATATAAGAAACTAGCAGGGAATTCAATGCTGTCATACAAATATTTGCACGTAATAGTGACGAGCGAGGGGGGTCAAAAATTATTTGCAACCAGCAGTCCAGTTTTATATGTCAAGTTCGTGATAAAATTCCTCTCTAACTTCTTGTTATATCACTACATGTAACCAAATTTACTAGAAATCACTAAATAGCTGCAATTTCAAAATTTAGTGTGGCGGGAAATTTGAATTAATAAATGGGTAAGTTATTCCTATAGTAATATATATTTAATAATAATTATATTACAAGTAAGTCATCACAAAATGCTAAAGTTTTTTCACGGCTCCGTGTAGGATTTAAACTTGACCCACTTACCTAATTATTTCAATAGTTCAATTAGGTTAGTTAAAATGAGCCAACAAAATTCGGCATGAATAAAACCGTTTTCAGAAAATTTTTGGTGTCATTCAAACCCTTCCGATATATTTAAATTAATTTTCTTTATACCCCGCAACAAAAAGGAGTTTTTGAATTGATTTAGTAGAATCACGGTAAATGTTACGAAGCAGGTATTTTATGAAAATATTTCATTATTTACGGTTGGGGTTCCGAGTGAGAGATAGTTAAAAATAATGTTTTTGTATAGATGCAGGTATGTGACGTGATTGGTGAGTAAGTAAAATAATAATGCCCAAGCCATTAGTGGAGTTATTTTTTTATAAGAAGAATTTGTCCCTATGGGCTTAGAATATACAGGGTGTTTGACTAATGCTCATAATACTTAGAGAGATGATTCTTCATGATAAATAAAGGTTGTAAGTCATAATACATAAGAGGCCATCTTCATAGAATCGGTGTCGAAGACGACCCGATGTGCAGATGGTGTTTGGAGGAGGATGGAACTGTTGACCATGTCCTCAGAGAGTGCTCAGCACTCAACGGACTGAGACAGAGGTATTTCGGAGATACAATTTTGTTACCGGAAGCAGTCAGGCAAGTTCAACTAACGAGGCTGCTTGGATTCGCAAAGGCGATCGGCCTCGAATAACCTGCAGCTATGGTGGGATGTAAAGGGTCCAATGGAGGCCTAGGCATCGATGATCTAGTATCACCACCCCTTTTTCATTGATTCATTCATTCAAGGAGTACCTTTTTTATTCTTCTTCTGTTGGTGCCTATCCTCTGTGGATGTTGGCAATCACATTGGCACATATCACCTTATTGACAGCTGTTCTAAATAAATGTGCCGTCGTCATTCCTGTCCATTGTCTGATATTCCTCAGCCATGATGTTCGTCGGCGACCCTAAGTTCTTTTACCCTCTATCTTACCTTCCAAAATTAACTGAATTAGTTGGTATTTCTCGTTGCGCATTACATGCCCTAAGTATGATATCTTTCTGATTTTCACATTGCGCATAATTTCTGGGTCTTTTTTCATACGTTGCATCACGATGTTATTTGTGACATGATGGATGTATGAAATTCTGAGCATGCGGCGGTAACACCACATTTCGAAGGCTTCCAGTCGTTTAGATGTTGTTTCTGTCAAAGTCCAGGCTTCCACTCCATATAGAAGAGTTGAAAATACATAACATCTCAAGACTCGTGTTCTTATATCAATGTTCAGGTGCATATTGCACAAGATCTTTCTGAGGCGGTTGAAGACAGCTCTCGCCTTCTCTATGCGGCATCTAATCTCCTGTGAGTGGTCCCATTCTCTGTTCAGACTGCATCTTAGATACGTAACTTTGTCAACAGTTTCCAAAGTTTCATTATTTGCTCTAAATTGGTGGTGTATTTCGTCATTTTTGCTTACTATAAGGATTTTTGTCTTTTTACAGTTTAATTTCATGCCGTATCTTTCACAGGCTTCCACTACGCGGTCTATTAGTGTTTGCAGATCCTCTGCATTATCGGCCAACAGAACTGTGTCGTCTGCATATCTTAAGTTATTAATGCTTTCACCATTAATTTTTATGCCCTCTCTCATTTTACTGATAGCTTCCCTGAACAGCATTTCCGAGTATGTATTGAATAACGTCGGCAAAATACAGCCCTGACGAACTCCCCGTTTTATTGTAAATTCTTGTGATGTTTCGTTGCCTACACGTACAGTCGCCCTTTGCTGTGAGTAAAGGTTTCTAATAAGGCGTAAATCCTTGTCATCGATACCAGATTCATTTAATATTTGAAGCAGTTTGTGATGTTGCACTTTGTCGAATGCTTTCTCGAAATCGATAAAACATGCATAGACATTGCAGTTTACGTCCCGAGCACTTTGTATCAAAATTTGAATAGAAAATAGAGCTTCTCGTGTTCAAAGTCCATTTCTAAAGTCAAACTGAACATTGCTAACGTTTTCTTCAAATTTTCTATATATTCGAGAGTGAATGATACTGAGAAGGATTTTCAACGCATGGCTCATTAAGCTTATAATTCTGTAATCAGAGCATCTGGTAGCATTTGTTTTCTTAGGAAGAGGAATGAAGGTGGAAACTAGCCAATCTCCAGGCAATTCGCCAGTTTCGTAAATTTTATTAAGTAGACTTGTTAGGAGTTTAAGTTGGTCATCTTCAAATAGTTTTAGTATTTCTGATTGTATATTATCCGGCCCAGGTGACTTACTGTTTTTTAGTCGTTTTATTGCATATGTTACTTCGCTGAGTGTTATTTCTGGTCCGGAAAATCCAAGGACATCTGTTTCTGTCTGCTGTTCTTCATCGAATAATTCTCCCATATATTCCTCCCATCTTTCAAGTATTTTTTCATTCTCGTACAGCAGATTGTTGTGTTTGTCCAGTACTGAATTATTGCTGCGTGAGTTGTTTCCTCTGGTTAGGGCCTTGATTTTCTTATGCAAGTTAAAAATGTCATGTTTTTGTTCTAAGGATTCGATTTCTTTACATTCGTTTTGTAGCCACAACTCTTTTGCTTCCTTGATCCTATTGTTAATAACTTTGTTTATGTTTTTGTACCTTCTTTCATTTTTATGTCTGTATTTTCTTCGCTCTTCCATGAGTTCTAATATTTCTTCTGTCATCCACGGATGTTTCTTTATATTTTTTCCTGCTTTTAGTTTATTATCCACTATTGAATTACAGACATTTTTTATCTTCTTTCACATATCATCCACATTTATGTTCTCCTTGTTAATATCCGTGGCTATGCTCGTTATTTTGTTGTTTAATTCCTCTTTGACTTCGTCTCTTGTGGTGTTATCTTTCAACCTATGAATGTCCGGTCGTTTTTGGAATTTTCCTTTCCAGATCTTTTTCATGTGTAGCTTAATCCAGCTCAGCAAAAGATTATGGTCTGAAGGAACATCCGCCCGGATAAGCTTTTGCGGATTTTACGGAATTCTGAAATCTTTTGTTTATGATGATATAGTCTATCTGGTTTCTTATCACTTTTTGGGGACAATCAGCTGGAGACTTCCATGTGTAGAGTCTTCGAGGCGGTAACTGAAAAAAGGTGTTCATTATCGCACTGTCCATTTCTTGGCAGAACTGAATAAGACGATCCCCTCTATCATTTCTTTTGCCCAGTCCAAATTGGCCTACAGTATTATCTACTACTCCCTTGCCTACTTTAGCGTTAAAGTCTCCCAGCAGGACATTGATTTCTTGTTTTTTGGTGTGTTTAAGGGTTCTTTTAGCTGTTCATAGAAAATTTCTATTTCCTGCTCTGAGCTTTCCGAGGTTGGAGCATATGCTTGTACAACATTCATATTAAATGGTTTGGCATTAATTTTAAGTAGTGCAACTCTATCCGATATGCCTATAAAACTGAGTACACAACTGTTAACCTCTTTGTTGACTATAATAGCTACTCCGTTTTTGTTTCTTGTTGTTGTATCTCCGCAGTAGTATACCGTGTGATTGTCTATTTCATAGTGGCCTTTTCTATTAGGTATTCTTTTATCCTTTAAATGATATGTCCTTTTTTCAATAACTAGAAAAAAAGTGGAAATAAAATTCGAATGTCAGGTAAAATGACTTCTGGTGGTAAAGTAGAGAAATATTTTTATAATAGTATGATGGAAGCTATTAAGCGTAGTTCCTATGCCAAATATCAATTGGGAAAGTAAAAAGCTATCTTCATGATACTTGTAAATAAAACCCTGTTTGTTTTTTAATGTTTCAGTAATTTAATAGAGGTAAACCATACATATATTTCACTTTGTGAGGGCTTTTTAAGAGTACAGTTGATACTAAAATTAAAGTTCTGACAACAAAAGCAAAAGATTAAATTTATTAGAACATTTACTCGAAATAAAAAAAGTCTGTAAAAATTAACCCACGTCTGGCTACCAATGACCCACAAAGCTTTCTCTCAACTCTTTGGAATATATATATATATATATATATATATATATATATATATATATATATATATATATATATATAATTTTAAAAACTCCTTTAACTTTAGTATTATAAGAACTCTTGACAAAGCCCTCCCAAAGAGAAACATATGTAGAGTTTATCTCTATTCAATGACTGAAACATTAAAAATTTTATTTACGTATTTACAGTGTTTTACGAGAAACCAACCGCAGAATCAGCACAGAGTATTAATTTTAAGATGATGATAAGATGGTAAGAAAAAGAACTAAATTTTGACAGGCTGAAATCCGAGAAGTATGGAGTTTTCAACTTTTTATTTTATTTGTTTATTTTACATCAAGAGGGATAAGTTCAGACATTTAGTTCAGTAAGAATTAATTAGCTTTAATTTCGTTTACCGTCTTTCTCCATCGTTCATATATTTTGATATGGTTTTGGCCTCAATTCACTTTATTGGGATATTATTGCCAAATCTCCGTTCAGAATATGTCTGATTTTTCTACCTTTATTTAAAAAATCAGTTATAGGAAATGTTATTTTAGAGAAAAATATGCAAAAATTCTATAAAATTTTATTATCTGCGATGTCACGCTGTTTTTTTTGATTGAATACGAGACAACAAATGAGTAGCAAACTATTTCGTTTGTAACAACACCTCAAAGGCAACAAATGTATAATTAAACTAACAAAAATACTTAATTCTATGAATTTAGGATACCCGGAAAATTTTGAAAGGTTAATTAATGTACTTACTACTACTATCATTAAGTTAAAATGTTTTACTGATTGTATTTTTTGTTATTTTAATGATTCATCTTTCCCAAAACTTATATGTCCATTGCGGTAAATCATTAAGAGTTACTGAAAAATATGAAAAATAGGCTCATTATTTTCAGTCACAATTTTCCAGGTAGAATTTATTCCGATTAAGATAATGCAGCTTTTTATATATTATTATATACTTTTTTTAAAATTTAGTTTTAATTAAAAAAAATTGTTCCATATAAAAGTATGTATAAGTACGTATTGACTGCGACAAAACAAGATAACGTTTTCACTATTTTTGCATCTTAATTACGTTGTAAATTAAGAGAGCCCCAAAGGTTTCTGGACTTGACAATGTCTGAGCTGGAAATCTTTCAGCATAACATCTTCCTACCTTCGAAGAGTGAGACAGCGCTTCCCCATGAGTTACAGCACATCAGCATACCCTGCGTATTTTATTTTTACCTGTTTATGTTTAGCATTAGTAACTTTGGAGTCTTTAGCATAAAAACCGATTTATCTCGAAAACCGCAATTATTATCGAAATAAATTAAGTGTACCTTTTTGAAGAGGAAGGACCAAAGTATTTAAAAAATTAGTTTTCAGCTCTGTAAAATGACACCTGTCGAAAATTAGGCCCAACGAGTGTGGCTGCAAGTCCGTTCTTGACTTCTCTGATGATACAAAACATTGACTGTAGTATGGTTTAATGAGTTATGCCGATGACGTGGTTGTGATCGCAAGACGCAAATTCGAGAATACTCTTTGTGACATAGTTCAAAGAGGGCTTGAATATATTACAGAATGGTGCGAGATGATGGGACTAAACATCAACTCCACCAAAACCACCCTAGTAGCCTTCTCAAGGAAAAGAAACCTCAATCTGAAGACCATCAAAATGGATGGGAATGTTATTGAGTGGAAGCAAGAAGTCAAATATCTTAGACTGACCCTTGATAACAAACTCCTCTTGAGTAAGCATGAAAAAAATTAATAAACAAGGCTACAAAAGCATTGATGGTCCGTAAAAACTTTGCGGGAAAAGATAGGATACAAATCCAAAAATCTTGCAGTGGATGCACACTCAACACTGAGATCAATCATCACATATGAGGCAGTGATCTGGAGCAAGAACCAGTCTAGCTATTACGAGAGCTAACCTCTCGAAAATTCAAAGACTGGCCTGTGCATGTATAACCGGAGCAATGAAAACTTGCCCAACGGCCGCCACGGAAGTGATCCTAAACGTCACATCTCTACATATATTTCTAGAGAACATGGCGAAGAGGACGATTTATAGGATGATAATAGATGAGGTCATAAAACGAAGGCCCAATTTCTTATGCAGAAATCAACAAATCTCGGACATGCTCCAAGATGAAATGAAAAAGAAATTCAACTTTGTGAAAAATTTCATCACAAAGTGAAGTAGCAAGAGTGAATGAGATAGAAACACCATTGAGAAACTTAGCAAGAAATCCACTATATGGTATACAGATGGCTCCAAAACATTGGAGGGAACTGGAGTAGAAGTGTATGGACCCGACGCCAGACACTACGAAAGCTTGGGTAAGTCACCGAGTATTTTTCAGGCAGAAATACATGTCATTAGGATGTGTATTCAATTTAACAAGGAAAAAAAAAACTATCACGGCCAAGAGATTATCACCATGACGCATAGTCAAGCAGCCATGAGTGCGCTGAGCCCTCAAATTTTCAGTTCCTAGATAGTCTGGGAATGCCTGGAGGAACTGAATGATTTGAGTAAGAATAATAAAGTCACCGCCATGTGGGTACTGGGACATACCGGGATAGAGGGGAATGAAATGGTAGACAAGTTCGCGAGGAAAGGGGCTGAGATACCTTTTCTGGGGCCAGAGCCTTTCTGTGGAGTTAGTAGCTGCGTAATGCTGAAAGAACTAAAGATAGAAGAAGAAAGCTGGAGATCCAATTATTGGACGGAGCTGCAAGGATTGATCAAAACAAAGATACTTCTGGGGAACTACGACCAGAAGAGATTCAAAGAATGCATAAGTTTAATTAAAAACCAGCTCAGAGTTCTGACAGGGGTCCTGACGGAGCATTACCAACTGAAGGGCCACCTTAAGTAACCTGGACTGGTAGAAACAGAAGAGTGCAGATTCTGTGAGGAGGAGGACGAAACCTCTATTCATATCCTTGCAGAGTGCAGCGCTCTAGAAAACCCTATGATGCAATTCTTGCGAGCACACCAAATCGAAGAAGAGGAGCTATCCACCTTGAAGCCGTCCAAGATCCTGAGATTCCTGAGGAAAATAGAACTGGAGGACCTGCTCTAGCCGATAGGGTAACTCTTACGACTTGGCAGCCATAGGGGGGCACAATAGATCTACCAGGTCGCTGTAAACAGATCCCCAACTCTACGCACATACATCGTTTAATGAGTTTTCATGGCCTTTATAAAATATAAAAATTTCATTAAATTATACAAGTCGGTTCAAAACAAAGTATGGCTATTTTGACCTCCTCTGTACGCTCCCGAGAAATTAGTAGATACTTACTAGACACCCTGTATAGGATGTACGTAAATGATGATGACAAATTTCGTACTCCATGCGTTATATTTTTAAACAAAGTTTTTGAGCTTTTGTTCAAATCCACAGGTGAATTTAAGAATATGCTAAACGTACTAAGTACGAGTAAATTCGTTTCTTTCTATTAAAGAATGTAAAAGGATAACTTAATTTTAAAGTAGCCTTAAAGCATCTTCTTATTTTTATCACATAGCCTGTTTACATATGTACCACTGCTATCGTCCTTTAAGTCCGTTTATCTCGAAAACGGTCGACAATATAACGTTAGATCTAGAAGATTTTTTTAAGTAAAAATATTCAGTGAACCATAAAATATTTAAATAATAGTGAAAATACACTCAGCGTAAAGATGGCCATACATCAATGATTCCTTTCTTCACACAAAACTAGTTGCAATATGGGTTGCCTGATATTTTAAGTAGACACATTAAAATCCAATAAAATAAATTAAAACAAAGAAATTAAAAGAATTTTTATGGTACAGTCTTTAAGGGTCTGTAGTTTTTTCTGTAATCATTTGCAACTACAGGGTTATTCATCCTATACGGCACTGAATATTGCGGCCAGAATCACTTCAAAAAAGTTTTAATTTTGGAAGTAACTTTTTAAAATCATTTTGATATTTTACAGAGTGTCCCAAAAGCTCTGAAAGTATTAAAGTTTTTTTTTTTGAAATGGAATCCTCTCTATATTATTGCATTTTTGGAGTCTCCGATCAAAATAATTGTTTATTTTAATAAGGTTTATAGTACCTAAACCTTAAGGGTTTTTAGGTAATTTGAATTTTGACAAAATCTGACCTATTTTCATGTTTCAAATACCTAAGAAGTATTTCAGCTATGTACTCGAAATTTATAAATCATATTTCATATCCCAATTATAATGAACTTGCTATATTATGCAGGGTGTTTAAAATTTAAAACTAATCAAATAAGAAATTTAAGTTTTTATAACTTGATTAGTTTAAATAGAAATCTATACTTTTTCACCTACCAGAAAATGTACCTCTTAAACACCTGTCGAATGTTATAAGGATGTTCTATAATCTTCGCGTTTTTACAGAATACGCCAAATAATCATTTTTTGTACCATTTTGTGTTTTTTTGAATAGCTTTTCTAATGTATCTAGTTGCCTATGTCATTTGGAACTAACAAGTAATTTACAACTATAAGAATAATAAACAGGAATACAAATATTCAAAATCTCGGGACGCGTTTTATAGGCATCCAACAGGCTGTAACAGCAATAATGGTAATAACATATTAACGATAGCACAATACAGAAGCAAAATATTTATAGTAGATATTCGAAATGTCCAGCCATTTCCAAACACTTACATATTCTTTTTTCGAAACCATTGCTAACTTTGGAGAACATTTGCGGAGTTACAATTTGAAAAGCGTCTCTTATGCGTATTTTCATATCTTGTGGTGTTGTCGGGGGCGCATTGTAGACAATTCCTTCTATATATTCGTATAAAAATAAATCTGGTGGACTTAAATCCGGAGATTTCGGGGGCCAATTTTGAAATCCGACTCTCCCAATCCATGTGTTTCGAAAGTTAACATTAAAAAATTGCCGAACCTCGCGATGATAATAAGGCGGAGCTCCATCCAGTTGAAACCACATAGTTGTTCTAATATTTAAAAGGACATTTACTAATAACATTGGAAGTTGGTGTAAAAGAAAATCGCGAAACATCAAAGGTCCTTCTAAAAGTAGGATCCAATTACGTATGGACCCAGTATTCTCCCCCACACATTAACCGATCACATATTCTGATTTCTGTATCTGTATTCATGTGAATTTGAATCAGAATAGTAACGGAAGTTGTGTCCATTCACGAAACCATTGTCATGAAAAATACGTCTCTTATAAGTATTTTCATATCTTGTGGTGTTGTCGGGGGCGCATTGTAGACAATTCCTTTTATATATTCCTATAAAAAGAAATCTGGTGGAGGTAAATCCGGAGATTTCGGGGGGCCAATTTTGAAATCCGACTCTCCCAATCCATGTGTTTCGAAAGCTGACATTAAAAAATTGCCAAATCTCGCGACGATAATAAGGCGGAGCTCCATCCAGTTGAAACCACATGGTTTTTCTAATATTTAAAAAGACATCTACTAATAACACTGGAAGTTGGTGTAAAAGAAAATCGCGAAACATCAAACCATTTAAAGGTCCTTCTAAAAAGTAGGATACAATTACGTGTGGACCCAGTATTCTCCCCCACACATTAACCGATCACATATTCTGATTTCTGTATCTGTATTCATGCGGATTTGAATCAGAATAGTAATGGAAGTTGTGTCTATTCACGAAATCATTGTTATGAAAAATACATCACTAAACTACACATTATCAAAAAAGGGTTCATTTTCTGCCACTTTATCAAACACCCACAAGCAGAATTCAATTCGGTTGTCAAAATCATTTCCGTGAAGCTTTTGACAAAGCTAGATTTTATAAGGATGAAATCTGTATTTGTTAAGAATCCTTTAAACACTTGCTTGGCTAATGTTAGTATTTTAGATATATAATTCTGACTAATATTGGAATTTTCGATCACTGAACCAAGTACGGTAAAAACATTTTCTTCATCCTCAGTCACAGGTTTTCTTATAATAGATTTTTTATAATTGACACTTCTACTTTCCCGACACTGGTTTAATAGTCTCACAAAAACGGCTGGTTTACGATGGTTTCTTTCAGGAAACTCCAGAAGCCAACAAACAATTTTGATGACATTCTCCGAGGATAAAAATTATATTAATACGCACTTCCTTTGGATAAATCTTCAAGTTTCACAGTTACAAAAAATAATACCGCTATTATAGCAAAAGGCTTTGCATACTAAACTGACAGATTAAATGAATTATCTGACATTTCTAAATGCCATAGGCAACTATATACATTAAAACATCTATTCAAAAAACAATATGGTGCAGAAAACAATTATTTGGCGTATTCTGTGAAAACGCGAAGACTTAGCTATAGAACACCCTTACACCATTCGATAGTTATTTAAAAGGTACATTTTCTGGTAAGTTAAAAAGTATAACGTTATATTTAAATTAATCAAGTTATAGCCACTTAAAGTTCTTATTTGATTAATTTCAGTTTTTGAACACTCTCTATAATATAGCAACTTTATTATAATTGGTATTTAAAATATAATTTATTGTTACACTTCACTGTAAATTCCGAGCACATAACTGAAATATTTCTTAAGTATTTGAAACATGAAAATTAGGTTAGATTTTGTCAAAATTCAAATTTTTTAAAAACCCTTGAGGTTTAGATACTATAAACCTTAGTAAATAGGCACTTATTTTGATAGGAAAATCCAAAAATGCAATAATATATAGGGAGTTCCATTTAAAAAAAAACACAACTTTTATACTTTCTGAACTTTTGATACACCCTGTATAACATGAAAATAATTTTAAAAAGTAACTATATTAGACCCCCATATATCCCAAAAGTAAAACTTTTGGAAAGTCACGTATTTTAGCCGCAATATTCCGTGCCATATAGGGTGAATAAACCTGTATATAATTTTAAGAACTTTTTTTATAATTTTTATGTGGAAGAAGAGATAACTTTAAAACACATTTTTTATATATTATTATTTGCAAAGTGTACAATAAAAAATAATATATATTTTTTCAATTAAAATTGCTTTGTTTCTTTAAACAAATATTTACCATTAATTTAAATACTCGTTTGTTGGTTTTAAGTATATATTTTTAAAATTTAAAAACAAATTTTTAACTGTTTACCAATGGACTGCGAGCAAGATGTTTTTTCGTTAATATGACAGGATTTCATTAAAACGTAATAAATAAAAATAACCTCCTGTATAATGTTCTCATTCAAGCAAAAAAAAACAATGTCAAGTTCAAGTAAATAGGTAAGTGGGAGTTGACTAACTGTGTCATGAATTGTAATCAGATGCGTTTATTTTCTTCGACCATAAAACATATAGACATTGTAAAGATACATTGAAATATATTTTTGTAATCACGTTATAATGGTATGCTGGTAATCATCATTTCTTTATTTGGTCCATTCTTGGCTATCCATTCATCATAAAACAAGTTTTGCAGATGATTGTTAATTAAATGACTATTATACGGAGGCGCCCTATCATGTTGTAAAACAGATTTCTATGATCAGCCAACGGATTTCAAATTTCTCAAGAAGTCGAAGTAGCGCTCACCTATAAGTTAAAAAACGTATTTTTTATCAATAAATCTTCAAAAATGACTAACTTACCATTCAGATTATCTTGGTAGAATTTTAGGGCGACGACGCCGTAATTTCTTATAGCACAATACACGTTAAACTGCCAAGACTCTTGAAAATTTAATTCTCTAAATGGATGTACGTTTGAGTTGCTCTAATAGTGGGAATTGCGTCTATTAAACAATCCATTTTTTGTGAATTTGGCTTCGTCCGACCAAATATTATTATCCAAAGAACAGCATTTTCTTGTGACCAAAGTAAAATAAATTGACAGAATTCTTTTCTTCGTGGAAAATCAGTGCCTTGTAAATGTTGTACTATAGAAGATACATAGGGATGAAAATTGTGTTTCCATAAAATCCTTACAACTGATGTTTGAGATAATCCAGACTCTAATGCTACTTGCCTTCTAGCTTCAATATTTTCATTATAAACAACTGATTTATTTCTATTTCTTTTTGCTTTTCAAAGTTCTTGAAGTTTTCTATAATCCTTTTAATAGTTGGTGGTGTTGGTTTCTGTTTATGCGGATATCGGATCGCGAATGTATTGCATGTTCTTGAAATAACTCTATCACATTCTCCATAAACAATAAATAAGTTTAAATAATCTTGGTGCGTGTTATTTACTCGCCCCGGCATGATTATTATCAATGAATGTCAAATGGCAAGAAATAGTGACAATTCTGTAGAGTTAGATTGTTTTATTTTCGCCAACTTATTATCCCTTAAAAGCCGTATGCATTTTTACAATAGAAAAATGTTGAATTGACAATATTTTGAAAACTAAAAATTTTTGGAATAGACAACCTTATACAAAGTCACCCTTATTTTTAATGCTTAATATGATAAAATTATAAAAATAAATGCATTCTATTTGAAAAAATTGACTTTTGACGATTTTTTAAATATAATTTTTATTCTTCTCTTTTGACCACCCTGTACTAATAATTTTCAAAATATCATGAAAAGGCTACTAAAGTCGATCTTCTTCGCAAACTAACCCAAATTAAAATAATAAAAACTTTCTTATGGGAAAAATTTATAGTTAAGTTTTGGTCCGCAAACGTCATTTTTGACATAAAAATTTAATATGTCCAAAACGGTGAGACTTAAATATAGAACATTATACATAAAATATGTCTAGAATTTTACGTAGAAATCAAAAATTCAATAATATATAGGGTGTTCTTTTTAAAATAAGCACGTTGACATCTACTTTCGATATTTTGAAAATATTTTAGCCGACTGTCAAATTTTCAGATTCTTCCTAATTACAGTTTTTCAGTGATAGTAAAAAGAAAGAAATAAGCATATGTGCCTTTTTATATACAAAATAAACTTAGAAAGCAGTCGACCGATTTTCCTTCAAATGAAAGCAAAAAGTTCCATTACATATTTAAAGCCTATATATAGTCTCTCGATGTTTTAAAGCATGTTACATTATAAAATGTGCTGTTATATGTAATATTAACAAAATGTTCAAAATGTCACATTGAATTCGCCATTTTGTATATTTAAAATATATTTTAATTTATAGTCTATGACCCCGTAAACCTCCAAATCCTAAATTCGTTTAAAGTTGTCTATAACCCAGTTTTTAATTGGCTAAAATGTCTAACTAATTTAAATATTTAATTTGTAATATATTCTGGCACCTTCAGAGTCCTTTGATAAAAAATCTGGTGAAAATAAACCGAAAAAAGTATGTCATATTAGAACCGCTATATTTAGTTTTTTAAATACGACTGTTGAAATATAAAATTTGGAAAATTCCCAAAATTTTCTCATAAAACAAAAGTTCCTCATGGTGTCCCAAACTTTTATTGTTTGCGAGTTTCAATACCAGTTTTCATCACGCCAAATAATCGTTTTCGGCACCATTTTGTGATTTTTGAACAGAGGTTTTAATGTATCTAGTTGCCTATGGCATTTCGAAACGTCAGATAATTAATTTAATCTGTCAGTTTAGTCTGCAAAGCCTGTTGCTATAATAGTGATATTATTTTTTGTAACTGTGAAATTTCATTTATTGAATTGAATTATTTGAATATTGTGGTGTTATGAATGAAGATTTATCCAAAGGATTGATATGATTTTTATCCTTGGAGAATGTCATTAAAATTGTTTGTTGGCTTCTCGAGTCTATGCTCAAAGGTTTCCTGAAAGAATCCATCCTAAACCAGCTGTTTTTATGAGACTATTAAACCAGTTTCGGGAAAGTGGAAGTGTCAGTTATAAAAAATCTGTTATAAGAAAACCTGTCACTGAGGATGAAGAAAATGTTTTTACTGTTCTTGGTTCAGTGATCGAAAATCCCAATATTTTTCAAGGATTCTTAACAAATACAGATTTCATCCTTATAAAATCCAGCTTTGTCAAGAGCTTCACGGAAATGATTTTGACAACCGAACTGAATTCTTAATATAATTTGATTATCTCAGCCGAAAAAACTAAATGTATGACAACCTCAAAAGAACCCCTCCGATGCAAACTAGAACTAGACGGTCAAATAATACAACAAGAAATGAGTTTCAAATATCTGGGAATCGACATAACTAGTTATGGCAACATCGAAGATGAAGTAAGAGGTCAGGTGGCCAAAGCAAATAAAGTGGCGGGTTGTCTCAACGACGTGATCTGGCGAAACAAACACTTACAACAAGAAACAAAGGTTCGGATCTACAAAACCACAATTAGACCTATTATGACATACACCTCAGAAACACGGCCAGAGACGACAAAAACGAAACAACTATTGGAGACTACAGAAATGAGAATACTTCGACGAATAACAGGGAAAACGCTACTAGACAGAGAAAGAAGCGATAACATTAGGCAATCATGCAAGACAGACTGCATTAATGAGTGGGTCCTACAGCGTAAGACAGAATGGAACAAACACATAAGCCGAATGACAGAGGATAGACTGGTAAGGATCGCACGAGATAAATCGCCTAGTGGTACACGCAGTAGAGGTCGACCACGGAAAAGGTGGACTTAACAGAATGAGGAAAATCGAAGAAGGAACAGGTCAGGGACCTATTATAGAAGGTAGAAGAAGAAGAAGAAGAACTGAATTCTGCTTGTGGGCGTTAGATAAAGTGGCAGAAAATGAACACTTTTTGATAATGTATTGTTTAGTGATGAATGTACTTTCATAACAATGGTTTCGTGAATAGACACAACTTACATTACTATTCTGATTCAAATCCGCATGAATACAGAGTTATGAGAAACCAGAATAGGCGGTCGGTTAATGTTTCTCATGGTGTCCCAAACTTTTATTGTTTGCGAGTTTCTATACCAGTTTTCATCACGCTTCCCTATAAACGGTTTTTTAAGCAATGATCAATTTAGAATTTACTAGAGCATTTGCGAGTATCAATGTAAATTATCGTTTCAGCTTATCACCATGATTTGACTCAAAAATAGTAATTACTATTTAATTGTTGGTAACTACAGAAGAACTTGTCATAAAAGTTTTTTTTTAAGTTTTGAGAAGTTACTGGGAATATTCAGTTCACACCCGTCAGATGAGCTATTCCTCCTCTATCGCTAAACCATAATCAAACGTTCTTTTTTCCCAATGGAGACACCAAATTATTGCGTGTCTCAGTTCAATGCTAATGATGTAATGGAGAAAATAATGAAACGGGGTAAAGCAAATTACACGTTTTTTTGTAAACACAGGACTCTGTCATGCTCCCACAGGACCAGGTTTTTTTTAGAGTTGATTATTGAGACATAGGTAGGTAATTTCATGGGATTAAAGTGAAGCATAAAGGAAAAAATATTACCATTGGTGAATAGGTAATTAAATATTATTTTTATGACACGACGCCACTAAATTAGAAAAATTTGAACATGCACATTTTATAGAAATTGATTACTTTATGCACTCTAAGGCTAAGTTTGTTTATTTATTTGTATGATTGTTTAAGAGAGGTTAACTCCAAAATTACCAAAGCTATCTGAATATTCTTTCATTGCTAGAAAGATCACATTTTGTGTTTGAACATAACCTGGTTATAAAAAGAAGGGGTGGTACAAAGTGCATACTTTCATGCTCCCATCGAGGTTCTTTAGTCAAAAGTATACTTAAGTTTAACATACTCGTAGTTTGAATTTGACAAATCAGTAGAAAACTAGAAAACGTCATATTATAATGTAAGATCAGACAACAATACATATATATATATATATATATATATATATATATATATATATATATATATATATATATATATATATATGTTTACACGGCTTTCACGGATTCCTCCGTGTGAGATGCATTAGCAGTGATTATATTCACATTATGCTGTTGTAGTGCTGAAATCACATTCAGCAAACGTACAACTATATCCATTCCGTATGTAAGTGAAGTAAAATGCGAAACAGTGAATGCAAACCTCACTCCATCATATTCCTTCTGTGTTAGAGGTTGCACAGTTAGAATAAATTGTAATAAAAAACAATTCATCCTATTCCACCACCATCGAGATGGTGGCCTACCTATACCACCACACCGAGGAGAAAGTCAAAGCCTACCCTCCCCACCACAGTGATACGGCAGAGATACATGTTTCGTCTCTCACTAGACTCATCAGGGTACCGATATGCACCTGGCTGTGCAAAGGACAGATCGGAAGGAAGCATGCAACACTGAACGCGGCTTCGCTGACCTCTCGTCGGATGGCTTATATACGTTATATAATATTTTTAAAAGTTGGTAGTGTTGGTTTCTGATTCTTCGGATATCGGATCGCGAATGTATCGCATGTTTTTGAAATAATCACATTCTCCATAAACAATATATAAGTTTAAATAATCTTTCTGCGTGTAATTTAATCACCAAGACATGATTATTATTATTAATGAATATCAAATGGCAAGAAATAGTGATAATTCTGTAGGGTTGAATTGTCAATATTTTGAAAATTACAAATTTTTGGAAAATTACCCTTATTTTTAATGTTTAATGTAAGAAAATTTAAAAAATAGGTGCTCTCTGTTTGAAAAAATTGATTTTGACTTTTTTAAATATAATTTTTATTCTTCTTGGTTGACCACTTTGTAATAATAATTTCCAAAATGTCATAAAAAGACTACTAAAGTCGATCTTCGTCTACAAGTAAACTAACCCAAAATAAATAATAAAAACTTCCTTTCAGAAAAAAATTATAGTTAAGTTCTGGTCCGCAACGGTCATTTTTGACATAAAAATTTAAATATATCCAAAACGGTGAGACTTAAGTATAGAATATTATACATAAAATATGTCTAGAATTTTACGTAGAAATCAAAATTGCAATAATATATAGGGTATTCTATTTAAAATAAGCAAGTTGACATCTACTTCCAGAATAAGTGGAAGTGCCGCCATCTTGAAAATATTTTAGCCAGCTGTCTCCTATGCACGTTACTACCCTGCCAAATTTTAAGATTCTTCCTAATTATAGTTTTCTCACAATCGATCGATAAAATTTCCTATATATATAGCCCCAATCCGTTATACTTTTTAAAATATTACCTATGTTTAATACATTGCCTCCAAAATTCTTATAATAATTTTAGCTAACAAATAAAATATCTGAATAATACTTTTATGAGTTTGAACACAATAAATATTAATTTTCCATAAATTAAATTATTGTATTTTTATCCCTGTATGATACGCAAGTGGTACCAACTTCACTTGCACAGAACGAAATTCTCTTTTTTTCCAATCTGATCAAGGCAGCATGTACGGGTCTGACTTCAAAAAGTTCATTTTCGTATATAAAGTTATTCTCGGTTTTGAGCGCTTTTTTAGAAGACAGCTCGATTTTTGAAGAAAAAAAAATATTTCGTCTGTTTCTCCACAGATTGTTGTTCTGTATCCTCTATTGCCAAGTGTTATTTCTGATCATTACATTCAGCAATCCTATATTTATTTATTTTCAAAATGTATACCAAGAAATCAAGATTTTCTTTTTAATTCAGGACTGCTTGGGGAATATTACTCATATTACATGTTCTTCCGATAGTATCCAGCTAAAATGTCGTACTCATACTATACACTTGTTTTCAAAGCGTCAGTTGTTCTTCAGCACTCGCCAAAACTATAACCTCCACAAGGAGGAATTGATGTTATACGGCAAATCCCAGAACATGATTACGATAGCTTTTGTTTTGTTTTGTCGATAGAAGACATAACAGGTAATCATCAAAATGTGTGTTTAATGCAGGGTTTCTGACAATAACTTTTACTGTGTTTAAGTGCAGAGTAATTCCATTTTGCGATTTTTGAATCTTGT
The DNA here is from genome assembly GCA_034092305.1 of Diaprepes abbreviatus. NCBI lineage: Eukaryota > Metazoa > Arthropoda > Insecta > Coleoptera > Curculionidae > Diaprepes > Diaprepes abbreviatus. The sequence continues at coordinate 82,090 of JASJET010000138.1, read as the reverse complement.
TTAATTTGACAAATCACTCCAAATTTAACTTTCTTGAGGTAAATTTCATTTATGGTTCAACAAAACGGCAAATTAGAATGCATGAAATCGTTTAAAGGTCAGGTAAAGTAGTTGTAGAGCCTTAAAATTCACAGTTTTAATTCAAGGGGTTAGATTCTATAATGTCCCAACAAGTAACGTATTAACCTATTTTGAATGCTAATACGACTATGTAGAAAGCAAGTAAAGGTCACTAAATAATTTGAATTTGGACAAAATTCCGTGTTAATTCCTAGTAAATGATTTAATAATGATATCAAATTAAAGAAATAACTACATAATTTTTACGTTTATAGCACAAAGTAACATGTTTTCTCTTTTATCATACTCATCATTTCCATGAAAATTATTTGGGTTGAAAGTTAAATCTGGCAAGTAAAATATAAAAAATTCGTTTTTTTATGTACTTTTTTTTTTTCAGGTAATGTTAATGTAAATGTATTCATAGAAAATTATTCATTATGATTTTTTTTAAAGGCAATACCATATCGTTGATGAATTTGTGAAGTTACGTTAGTTAAATAACTGATAATCGGCAATTGTAGAATTAACAAGGCGCGATTTTCTCGTTGCTTCCACTTAAATCCATCAGAAAAACAATCACTAAAAATTAAATATGATCTGTCACGGAATTCAAGCACAGAACGCAATTTTCCAGCACAGTTACCACCACAGCTGCCTGTACATATTCCAGCAGCGCAACAAGTGTTGTGTGGGCTAGGCTTAAAATAAATACAATTTGTTGGGAGAGTTTAAAAGAAAACTCAAAAAACTTAAATAATATGGGAAAATTTTTAGAGTCAAGGGAATCGATTCATAAAAAAAGCCAAGTGAGTGTTGAACATGTACGTAGTAAGGCTGAGTAGCTGTTCCAGAATAAATACCTACTTAATTATTATAATTTAAAATTACCCAAAAATAACCACTCGCTTTTAATAAACTAATTGTACGTAAAGAAAATATGACTGACTCAAGAAACTGAGCTATGTTCATTTGCAGTTTCAAAAAAAAAGACATTTTTGCAGATTTTTAAATGGGTACCAAATCATCAGTTTTGGTTCGATTTTAATTTTGAAAAAGGTGTTTTCTTCCCTTTGAAAAGACCTCTTCAATCCGTTTGTTTATTAGATACTTTTGGTTCGAATCGGCTTTTTGTGGCACCAGTTGTGCAGCACAGTTTTTGTAAATTTATTTATTTTTGATCAATTTTAAAACCTCATAGAATTTTAAGTATTGATTCTTTCTTAACCGATAAGATTCTATTTATTTCTATTTTTAAAAACTCAGATTAGTTTAAAAAACAAAGATAAGCTTTTAGAAGAAGGTCTGTTTACGAAGATTTTGAAAACTGTTTATTTTTCTGGAGGCAATGTAAAAAATACATATATTTTTATTTTTACGGTACCATTTTAACAACCACTTTTTTGCTAATTTTCATGATTTTTAGACATGCTCTAAACCCTCAAAGAGTTTTTAATTTTGATTTTTTTTTGACATATAAGATCATACATTTTTCATTTTAGAAGGACTCTTAGTTTCTATATTGAAAAGCTTAGATTGGTTAAAAAGAACCGAAGATATCAGCCTTTAATGAAAGGTGTATTTTTGAATACTTTCAAAATTGCTTATTTTCAAGAGGCTAAGGCAAAAAAATAAGTACTTTTATTTTTCATTTTAGACTTAAATACATCAGAAACACTGAAAAAAATTGGAACTGTCATTTTTAAGTCCTTATATTTGTTTTCAATTTTAAATTGTCGATTTTTTTATTTTTTAACCTTTTTTCCAGTTTTTCAAGATTACTTTTACATTTTTAATCAAGAGTTTTGTCTGGATTTGAATTTATTATATACTCTTAAGTAGAATCGGTCTTCATACACTGCCATTTATGTAGAGCTGTTTTTGCTCATTTTTGTCCTTTTCAGGTAAGCTTTAAATATTTATCTAATCTCGAGATTTGATCAACTTTTGACGTAAAAGCTCTAATTTTTTGGCTTTGGAAAGAGCTTTAATTCATTTTTCGATAAACTTGAATCGGTAAAAAAAGCCGAATGTAACAGTCTTTAAAGGAGGTCTCTTTTCGAAAATATTAAACATTATTCGTTTTCAGAAGGCTGATGAAAAAAAATATGCTTTTTGAGGTATCTTAGTTCTTTTTTCAGTGTAGGAAAAACTCGAATTAAAAATCAATCGCCGGTATTTGGTTTTTAAATTTTCTTTTAGACTTTTTAATATATTTTCCATCGTTTTCGATTACTTTTACATATTTAAAGTCATATTTTCACTTGAAATAATGTTCTGAATATTTTAATACATACAGTACATGAAACACAGTGAAATTGTTAATTTACTGCTATAAAATCTTACAAAAATGTTATAGCTAATGGAGAAGTATATTAATATTTGTGAAGAAGAATATCAAACAGGGATGCCTCACACCATTGACACAAGACAACAGAATTAAAGAATGTGAATCAAAAATCAATCAAAATTCTAGATCACATCAAGATTTAAAGTGTGTCTGAAAATAATGACAGCTAGCTAAAAAATTTTTGCACAAATTATATTGTAAAAAAGCCGAGTTTAATTAAAAGTATATTACAATTAATTTGAAAAGTCTTTTCAAGACGAAGAAAATTCTTTTGTCAGAATTCGAATTCAACCAACACTTTTGATTTGGCATATGACCCAAACATAAGAGTTAGTGCTGTTTAAGCATTTCAGTAAGATTTATTAGGCTTCCAAAAAAATAAAATAAATTAATATGTTTTTTTTGCATAAGTCTCCAGAAAATAAGTAATTTTTTCAAAATTTCAAAAGCAGCACTATCTTTAAAGGTGCTTTTCAAACTTTAAATTAAAGATCCTTTTAAGATGAAAATAATTTAGATCTGAGACTCTCTAAGGATTTAAAATTCGCCTAAAAGAAAAGAGCGCTGCACGACTGATACTGTAAAAAAACCCCTTCGAATTTGAATATGAAATGAACTAACTTGTTGGAAACATCTTTACAATATGAAGGAAATGGTTTTTTTCAAAATTAAAATCGAGCAAAAACTCTAAATTTGATGAACCTTTGAGCCTATGTGAAATATGGACAAAAAAGGGCTCGTTTTGAGACTTTAAATGGACGTATCTCAGGTTCTTGGGCAATATTATTTAAAAAATCATTTTGAGGATCTTTTGGGAGACTTTTTCTTGGATAAGATTGGTTTAATTTACTTCAGTTTTTTTGTACTTTTATGTTTTGTGGACATTTTGATTACCCAATGTTAGTTTTAAAGTCAACCTTATATTTTATTAATATTAATTTTTTATTATTATTAACATTAGAGGCCTTAATGAAGATAATGATTCTATACACTATAAGTGTCATTTAAAACTTAAAACTTGCCAAGTGAAAAAACTGTATCCCGATTGGTAATTCCCAAATGAAATCACGAAAATTTAAAATGCATTTTTTTCTTCTGGAAGAGAACTGTTCCTATTTAGATATGAATTCTTTTGTCACTGAAGTGCATTGCAACAGCAGAAAACTTGGCTTATTTTTCACATTATTGGGGATGGGTTTCTTTTCAGTAATCAAGCAATTTTAACAAAATTAAATATGATATTAAAATTTTAGTGCAGATAAAGACCAATGCCTACAAAATTAATAAGTAGATTATTAACTTAAAGACTTTTAAACATGTGTAGATTATTCTAATTTTTTTTACACTTACTACAAAAGTTACCTCCTTGATGCACGGGTGCAACACTGAACCATTTTTTGTAACAACCATTGTAAATAATCCTAAAAAGAAACAATAAAGTAATAAACTTGTCTCAGTCAATTGTCTAGAACAACTTTTAATGAATTGGGGTTTTCGTAACTACTTATAATTGAAAAAAAAATTTTAAAGAGGAAAACTAAAGTCTTTTTGCCTTTGTGCAAGTAATGTAAATAATTTTGAAATTAAATAAAATAAATAAAAATATTGACTTTAATATTTGATTATCGTAAACAAAAACAAACTCACACCACGCTAAATTGTTTTCAAAATCGCTCTATTTGACCCAATATAGAGGCGCTCATTACTGAAGTTCAGAAGTGTAAAATAGCCGCTTCTTTACCTCTTTTACAAGGTATGCCCGCGCAATTTCCAAGAGGGATTTTCTGTTTATTCTACCAGGCAACATCGCAAAATTCTGTTATTTTTTGTTGTAGTGTGAATGAATAGCGAAAAGTTAGAGAGGCTAAAAGGTTTTCAAAATGAATGTGAAGTAACTGGTCTAAATTTGTTTTTATTTAAAAATACTGTAATGGAACAAATGTTATTTATTTTTCATTGTTCAATGTCAACTATATTCTGCTAAAATAAATAATTAAATAATCACTCTGTGAATAGATATTCCGTGGGAACAGGGTAGTTATATTTTTTATCACTATCCACGAAAGTCTAAAGGAAAAATAAATGAGTTATCGAGCTTAACTTTTATGATCTTTGTCGTTTAAATGTTTTCTTAAAAAATACATAAAGTCAGTTAATTTACGAAAACCTAAAAGACCCTCTCTTAGAATTGCCTATAAATCTGTCTAAGTAATCCTGCCCTGGTTAAGTAAATAAAACCAGACGTGATAAGGGTAGTTTTTAACATATGGTATATCAAATACCGTTAAAATGTATTAAAATATTGAACGATTTTCTCATTATTAGGAAACAAAGGAATAATCAAATAAACTATATATATATAACGTTTGTCCTGTGTAAGGGATCTAATATGGCGACTGTTTTTCCTGATTGCAAGAAAGAACGAATTAAATACCAGCAATATGAATAAAAGGGCAGTCAGGTTTTTTCACAGACGTTATATTATCTTATTCCTTTAGTTATAGAGAGAAATAGAATAGTTTTATCAATTGCGTTTATATAAAAATTAAGCTTAATATGCTCACAGGTTAATTCGTGAATCAAGCATCCGGTATAGAATAGCTAACGCCCTCAGCATGTAACGACCGAAACCTTCGAACTTTAAGGGAAAGAAATTGACGTTTACCGGGTTCCATCTTGTAATTTGGGTACAAACGGGAAACAAAGGGAGAGGGGGTGTAAGATTCGAAGACACTCTTTTAAGGAATAGTAAATTTTAGTCACAATTTGAATGTCGATTAGAACGGTACCGTGTACCAGTGCCGTAGAATAATTACGTCACGGGTATAATCGTCGGGAAAGAAGATTGTCTTTGTTTAATTTGGGAAATTAAGGGAGTATCGGGTGTTATTTTAGTGGAGCATTTCGCGATTTTCATACGGTTCGATTAAGTAATATAAATAGCTGTTTTTCGCGTTTTATTTCTTTTTTTTTGTTTAATATTTTATTAAGCTGTTTATATGTGTTTTTTTCAAAACGTTTTTGGTTAAAATAACGGCCGAGAAGAGCAATTATGTTAATTTTTCGTAATTGTTATTAGTTTTAAGTTTCTCATTGTAAATAGTTCGTTTTTATTCTATTTATTTTTGTTAATAGACTAAGTTGTTTTGAGAAACTTGTTTTATTCGATTTAATTAAAACCTTCACGCGAATTAACTTGCGGACGCGCTGTTGCGAGACCTACAAAACAAGAGATGTCTTCTGACCAACTAATTAGCAGTCTTTTCTGAGTCCTGAAGTTCTGAGTTGTGGTTGGTAAGCTTAAATAACCGTAGATGTTTGGTACTAAAGCTGCAAGAGAGAAGTTGAACGACCAGACTTTCAGAGTGTCTTTATTACTGTGATATTTATTTGTAGGTTATTAAAATAGTTACTAATTAATATGGGGCAAAAAATGATTATAGATAAAATGATTAACGCTACCTTAATATGTCATTGGCCAGAGTCAATAATCAAATTCTGTCACAATACCATTAAAAGATTTTATGAACATTGCTTCAGCGTAAGAGTATTTCTGTAAGTGTATTGCGACAAATGACGCTCTTGAAATTATTTTGTTGATTTTAATAAAAATTTGAGCCAAATGGGCATAATTAATATTTTATTTAATTTTATAAAAGCCTTCGCGAGAATTAACTCGTGGACTCCCCTTTGTGCGCACTTCAAATCAAGAGACGTCATCTGACCAGGTAGACAACAGCCTTTTCTGAGTCCTAATCTTGCGTTTGTTGGTAGTGGTAAGCCCTAAATAACCTGTAGTTGTTTGGTGTTAAAACTCCAAGAACCAAGAGGAACAATCAGACTTGCAGAGTGCCTTTCTCGTTGTGATATTTATTTATAGGTTTTTAGTTTAACTACATATTAATATGCGACAGCAGGAAATCGTACGCCTATCGGCCTTACGCTACCAAAATATACCGTTTGCAGGAGTCTACGATCAAATGTTGTCACAGTATCTGGTTCAAAATGAAATGGATCAGGATAAATAAAGTACCATTTATATTTGGTGCAAAATTCCACGAAAAGCACCAATTGGTTCTATAGCAAAAACATTGTCTCTTCGAAATCTGAAGTAAATCCGATCGCCGGAGTTACTCCGACCCCCTAATTTTTGGCTATTTAATTCAATTTAAATGAGTTCCTAGTTTTTGTTTTTCTCTACATTAAATGAAAAGTAGACTTGCGGAACCTATTAAATTATAATACAAGGGTAGTTGTTAATATTTCGAGAACTGGCAACACTGGCGTTGCTACATGTTATCTAACAAATCCATTGCAGTTTGACATTTTAGACAGCGCTCGGAGCGTTGTAAAGGAACAAAAGTTTATTACGACTCATATTTATTTTATGTTGATTAACTTAAAGTATAATATATCCTATTAAACAAAAGAATTCTTTTCCACTCCGTATTCGAACCATAGCAGTGTATATTTTTTGTTTCTACCCAAAAACTGTTTGGAGAAAGTCCCTCAGGATCGGCCGGTATCCAATACCAGCCAGTTATAAGTTTTATTATCTTTTACCGCCATTAGTGTGATACGCTCTTCCATGGATTATTAATAAACCAACAAGGAGAAGTTATCCTTGATACAGAAATAAAGCTGAAGGAATGGTGTAATTATATTGAGGATCTTTTTTTTGACATCAGAAATGGGCCCATAAAATTATCGGCAGAGGCATTTGATATAACCAGATCAGAGGAACACGCAATACGTCTTGCAAAAAATGGTAAGGCACCAGGACCCGATGAAACACATTCAAAATTGCTAAAACTGCTTCTAGAAAAGCAATCACTCAATGTTTTGGTAAGGCTGCTTCATTTAATCTACAAAAGCGGCAAAATTCCTAAAGATTGGTTAATTTCTACCTTTATGACAATACCAAGGAAGCGGAACACCAAATGTGGTAATGAATACTGCACAATCAGTGTCATGAGTCATGTTTTAAAGATATTCCTGAAAATCATTCATGCCCGTATTTACAGCAAATGCGAAGAGAATATGAGCAACACACAGTTTGATTTCAGAAATGGGATGGGTCCATGTGAGGCTTTGTTCAGAATGCAGATGTTTATGCAGAGATGTCGAGATGTGTGTGTAGATGTGCTTGCGTGTTTTATAGACTACGGGAAGGCTTTTGACACCGTCCAATACGGAAAACTTATTGAAATATCAAGAAAACAGAATCTGGATGATCGAGATATAAGAATAATAGTTAATCTCTACTGGTATCAGGAAGAAAAAATAACAGTAGACGAAGAGATGTTAGATGAGATACAAATAATGCGTGGCGTCCGACATGGATGTGTAACCTCTCTTATTTAACTTATATTCTGAAAAAATCTTTCAAGAGCCGCTATATGAAAAACATCAAGGCATTATTATTAACGGTACAGTTATAAATATTCGTATATACGCAGACGATACTGTACTTTTTGCGAATATATTGGAAGACCTACAAGAACTTTTAAACTGCGTGGCAGACAAGAGTGGAGAGATGGGGCTTAAGTTGAACATCAAGAAGACAAAGTGGCTGGTAGTAAACAAGCAAACAGATGTGTTCGGTCGTTTAGAATATGACGGAAAACCCATAGAACGTGTTCAACAATACAAGTATTTGGGATGCACACTACATGAAAACAGGGACAACACACAAGAGAGAAGGTTGCGAATAGAACAGGCTCGAAGAGCCTTTATCAAAATGAAGACCGTACTATGCAGCTGTGATATTGGTCTACCCTTAAGGGCACGTATTCATAGATGTGATCTCTTCAATATAATCTGGTATAGAGCTGAAACATGCACACATGCCTTGTGTAGGAGACTGGAGGCCTTCGAAATGTGGACTTACCGGTATATGATGCGAATTTCGTGGATAGACAGAATCCGAAAAGCAGAAGTACTAAACCGAATGAACAAACAAACAGAAATCATACACACCATCAAAAAAAAGAAAATTAGAATATTTCGGATATATTTTACGTAATGCAAAATACCGGGTGCTTCAACTTATTATGCAAGGTAAAATTGATGACAAAAGAGGTCCAAGCCGTTGCAGAACTTCTTCACTGAAGAATTTACGGCAATGGTATGGAGCCAGCACGAGGACGCTTTTGAGAAGGGCGGTGGACAGGGTTCAGATAGCGCTGATGATTGCCAACGTTCGATAGGACAAGACACGTTAAGAAGAAGAAGTAATGGACGTACGCTACGAAACGAAAGTTCTGTGGGTAATTTTCAGAGTTCAGAGAATCAATTTAAAAAAAAAACAGTCCTGGTATGTATAGACTAGTTATATGGATATTAAAAAATATGTTTTAAAGCAACCTTTGTATATTAATATTTGTCTGTAATTGAACATTATCTTTATTCCATTTTCTATAGTACCGGCCACAACATTGTCTTCCAGTACGGGCCATTCTTTGAGTTCATTTTTAACAGGTTTAATTTGCTTACAGATACATAAAAATACCAAGTAATAAAAATGATGGTAATAGCAAGCAAAAGTAGGACATCTGGGGTCCTGCAGACATGCATAAAGTTGTGGAAAAGGTATTGAGTAATCAAATGAGTGCACGTGAAGCCACAGATCGCTATCAGGTACCACAAATTACATTAGATGACAGAGTAAGTGCAATTAAAAATAATAAAGAAATGTTTATTGAGCCAGTTATGGGTCATTTTCACAATATTTTTTCACTTGAACACAAAAAAATATTGGCAGCACATGTAAAAGACTTGGAAAATGTGCTAATGCCTCCAATAAATTCAAAAAATCTTTAGGACAAACTACTTTTATGAAAATACATAGTGACTTATCATTGCGGACTGTTGAATTAACGAGTTTAATGAGAGCAGTGGGATTTAACAGTCCTCAGATTGAGCGATTCTTTGATGGTCTTGTAACTTTGATGCATTTCACTCCCTATTAAATATAGTACTGCGATGAGAGTAGCGTTAGCATTGTCCAGAAACATGTTAAAGTTTTAGCTACTAAAAACCAAAGACAAGTTGGAAAATTTACTTCCGCAGAGGGTGGAAAGAACGAGACTGTGCTTTCTGCGATGAGCACTGGAGGTCAGTTCGTACCACCTTATTTCGTATTTCCACGGTCCCGAATGAATGAAAGACTTATAATTAATGCTCCAGATGAGAGTGCAGGTGAACCTCAGCCAAACTGCTGGGTGAATTCCGAATTATTTTTAAAAGGTGGGCATCACCTTGCGAAATATTCTAATCCAGCAGCCCAAAATCCAGTCCTCTTGATTTTTGACGGAGGAAAAATAATATTCACATTGCTGAGTACCCCACCTCACACTACTCACAAGCTAGAGCCGTTCATGAAGCCGTTTTAATCTGCATACAATGACTCATATGACTTGTGGATAAGATCAAATGCTGCCGTAAGAATTACTGAATACGATATTTCAAGGTTTGTCTGTTTCTGCATTTAATCGAGTTTCTCGAATGGATATAGCGGTTAGTGGCTTTCGCTGCATAGGCATACATTCTTTTCATAGAAATATCTTTAGTTATTTAGATTTCATTGGTTCAGACTTAACCAACGTCACAGAAAGTCAATCAACATCAGAATCATCACTGTCCTTTTCTCAAGTGTGATAAACCACACTTTCAATTTCTGCACAGTCATTTCTGACAAATTTGAACTCTCAACAGCTAGAAATGATATCTTTTGTTTCTCGACAACTTGGATTTCCAGCGGCTGCCTCCGATTCCGTACCCCAAATTACAATTTCTAAGCAATCCGAGACTAAAACTGCTATTGCTGACGCCAAACCTTAAACTGCCTCTTCTCAGCAATCCGAAATTCAAACTGTCGCTTCTGACGTCGAACCTCAAATTGCCTCCTTTCAGCAATTCGAATCTCAAACAGAAACTGTCATTGACCAATCCCTTGACAACTTTAACGTTATAGTTACAGATCTCTCGCCGGTTCCTGATGCTTCGAAAAGCAGAGATACTGCATGGTGTAGCAAAGCTGAAGGAAGTGAAATTAAAACAAGTTCTCCATAAAAAAAGATGCTAGAGGAGAAAAGAGTACATAAAAGAAGTGTTTAATCAGCTAAGCGAGAAAAGAGTTTCCTTTCAGGAAAAGATGTCAACAAGAAAAGTAAGAGTTTGGTTTCAGGAAAAGAGGTCATTAAAAAAGTTTGCTGTCAGAAAGAGATTTCAGCAAGAAAGCGAAGAAAAATAAAAACGAAAACCTGACTCCTCCTCGCAAACCGATTGAAGAAAAGACAATTTGTCCTTTGCACATTGAATCTCATGAAGAGGATTAGATACAGTGCGGAAATTGCAATGTTTGGGTCCATGAGGCCTATGCAAATATATTGTAATGGAACAAATGTTAATTATTTTTCATTGTTTAATGTCAACTATCTTCTGTTAAAATATATAATTAAATAATCACTCTGTGAATAGATATTCCGTGGGAACAGGGTAGTTATATTTTTTATTACTATCCACGAAGTTCTAAAGGAAGAATAAATCAGTTATCGAACTTAATTTTTATGATCTTTGTCGTTTAAATGTTTTTTTAAAAAAATACATAAAGTCAGTTAATTTATGAAGACGTAATAGGACCTTCTCTTGGAATTGCCTATAAATCTGTCTAAGTAATCCTGCCCTGGTTAAGTAATAGAACCAGATGTGATAAGGGTAGTTTTTAATATATGGTATGTGAAATACCGTTAAAATGTTTTAAAATATTGAACGATTTTCCCATTATTAGGAAACAAAAGAATGATCAAGTAAACTCACTATAATAGAAATATATCGTTTGGCCAGTTGTAAAAAGAATACTGAGTAATCACTGTTTTTTCTATTCACAAGAAATAATAAGTTAAAATGTTTATTGCCAAAACAGCCAAGAAAAGTGAATAGTTTTTTTACAGTCTTTAACATATATTCTTTTAGTTATAGAAAGAAATAGAATAGTTTTATTAATTGTGTTTATATAAAAATTATTATTAAGATGCTCACAGGTCAATTCGTGAATCAAGCATCCGGTATAGAATAGCTAACGCCCTCAGCACATAAAGATCGAAACCTTCGAACTTTAAGGGAAAGACGTTTACCGGGTTCCATCTTGTAATTTGGGTACAAACTGGAAACAAAGGGAGAGGGGGTGTAAGATTCAAATACCCTCTTTTAAGGAATAGTAAATTTTAGTTCCAATCTGAAAGCCGAATATGGGTGATCGGTACCATTCTATAAGCCCAGTGCCGTAGCGTATATTTGGCGGGAATGAAGGTTTTCTTTGTTTGATTTGTTTTTGTTTAATTTGGGAAATTAAGGGATTATCGAGTGTTATTTTAGTGGGGCATTTCGCGATTTTCATACAGTCCGATTAAGTAATATAAATAGCTGTTTTTGCGCGTTTTATTTCTTTTTTTTGTTGAATATTTTCAAAATTGGGTTTTACATTTTCGGTTAAAATAACGGCCGAGAAGAGCAATTATGTTAGTTTTTCGTAATTGTTATTAGTTTTAAGTCTCTCATTGTAAATAGTTCGTTTTTATTCTATTTATTTTGTTAATAGACTAAGTGTTTTGAGAAACTTGTTTTATTCAAATTAATTAAAACCTTCACGCGAATTAACTTGCGGGCGCGCTGTTGCGAGACCTACAAAACAAGAGTTGTTTACTAACCAACTAATTAGCAGGTTTTCCTGAGTCCTGAAGATCTAAGTCATGGTTGTGGTAAGCTTTAATAACCGTAGTGCTTGGTACTAAAGCTGCAAAAGAGTACTTATAGTTACTAATTAGTATGGGGCAGAAACTGATTATAGGTGAAAGGGTTAACGTTACCACAATATATCAATTGAAAGAGTCTATGATCAAATTCTGTCACAATATCAGCGCTATCAAATCAGTATATTTGCGATTGTTGGATGGTATAAACTGTTGTCTATTTACTGGCCGGTACTGGAGGCCACTTTTTAAAGTCTAATTTTTCCTAGTCTTCAAATTGCAGTAATAAAGTTGTTTATATCTTGACATACCGGTAGTTTATTATTTTTATTGACAGCACAATAGTTCCTTTACCCATACCAGGAGGTATTGAACATATAACCTCAGCTATTTCGATTTTTTCGTTGATAAACCTTAGGGTGAAGGTACTGAGGGACTCTCCCTTACCCCTAGAGGAAATAAAAATTGCTTATCACACTCAAGCCTAGACTCAGTTTTATTATTTTTGGGTCGTTAATATGTTTTCTAAAAAATTTATAAACTCAGAAAATTTATGAAACATAATATTTAAATGGTCGTACTCTAGTTAATATTTTAGAATAAATCTGTCAATGAGACTCCATATTTTTTTATATAATTAACTTTGTAACGCGTCTGGGATTAAGCGCTAAAGATATTTTCAATATGTGGTCGGCAATTACCGAGGGAGTGTTCTATTTTTAAACCACGCAAATGTTCCCATCATAAGGAAACAAAAGAATATTTAAATAAAAACGCTACAATGCAATATAATTATTTGTTTATATGTGCAGAGGTTTCTCGCTTAGAAAGAGACCGAGCGAAATAGGACAGTAGTACCTCTCTTTTCATGGGAGGAAGAAGCACGGCACCCCTCTCGCCTGATCGCTATTAGAAAGAGAGAAAGCTTCGCTCTGTAGAGAGAGAGGTATTATTTTCCTAGCTCGCTCTGTCTCTTTTCAAGCGAGAGTCAGTGCACTTCTATTGGACTACATATTTTTATGACTATGGTTTCTATATATTATGTAGTGAAAATGATGATTGGAATCTTTCCACAAGTTGTTTTATTATTCTTCGAATAGGACGATTATCACGACCAGATATTGGTGCAATTGGTGCCAGAGGCGGATCCAGCCTCTCTTTTTTTATTTTTTTTTTTTGGGGGGGGGGCGGTGATATCACAAAAGTACAGTATGGTAAGCGAAAGTAAAGATACCAGCAACATTCCCATTTCTAGTGTAAAAGGCAGGGTCAGGTCTATTTTTCTGAATTTGAAGCTCTTGGAGAGGGGCGAGGCGATCATAAGAAAAAACAAATTGCCGACAGTATAAGAGGAAGAATCGGGTCTATTTTCCTGAATTCAAAGCTCTGGAGGGGGCTATCGCAAGAAAAACAAGTTGTCAACAGGAGGGGGATAAGTGCCAGCAGCATACAGATTCCTAATATAAAAGGCAGAATGGGGGGGGGGGCGATCGCAAGCATACACATTCCTATACTCTATTCAAGAACTAGAGAGAGTAATAAAAGTATTACCGAAACCTCCAACGTACCTGCTCTAGTACCACAGGTAATTGATGACTGCCGTAAATTTTATTATATTTATTTATATTTAAAGATTATAAGCTTTTATAAATTTACTGCAACAATAAAATTTCTGCAGTTCAATTTAATTTCTGACAGTGAGCAAAGTACACTTTACAGTGTGTCTTTAGTAATTTATCTTGTTTGTGCTTGTTTTTATATATGATGCTTTAAGATATCAATATCTAGATAATAATGTTAAAAGCTCTGTTGAGATGTGTTCCAATATGATAGGAATTGGAAAATCTTCTATGTACCGAATACTGAAGGGGAAAAAACGACTGGAATTGTTAGTACTTCCAAGCCAGATTCGATCACAGGCAGACGAAAAACCTCGTTGGAAGACGAGATGTAAACTGCAATAAAAGGAGCTGTACGTACATTTTATTATGAGAAGCAGATCCAAACTGTCGACAAGATTCTTACTAAAATCAATGAAGACCGGGATTTACCTGAAATTAAAAGAACTGAGCTCTGGAAATTGTTCAAGGAACTTAATTTTTGCTGGAACCTGTCCGTTAGAGAAGGAAATATCTCTTTGAAGTAAAAGGTAGAGTTGCTAGCAATAACACAACTTACAAAATTAGTAATTTAACTGAACTTTTGAAAGATCTTTTTGAATAAGGTTACTGCATAAAATTGGGAAAAATCCATATAATAAAAGAATGTACGAAAATGTGGAAACTCGATCTCATGATTAATTTGAGCCAAGATTGCTTCACTGACTTTGATTACGAATTAGATACGTAATGTTTACCAGTGTAAACACAACATATTATTTAAATTTTGGTTTTTGTTGTATTTTATTGTTTAATGTTGTTTATATATTTTTTATATATTTTTATTTTAATTTTATATAAATTTAATTCCAATTAGCCGTAATTTTTTTTATTATTTTATTATTGTATTTGTGTTTTGTTCTTAAGCATGTAGAATTAACATGTTTATTTTTTTTTTGGGCATATAATAAAGTAATTAAATTAAGATGTCAGTGCAATAGAAATACAAATAAGTAGGTCTAATTTTAACTATAACATATAAAAATTAATTACATTTGAATCTCGTTTCAGTGTTTATGTAATTCTGCAGATAGTTTAAGAAACGAACTGTAACGTCAAATGTCCTAAAAGTGTTTTTAATTAATAATAAAAGAACCGACAGCTCCAAAAAATTTTAATATTATATGAACGAATTTATTTTTTTACATATATTTAACTTCTTGTATTTTCGACAATGGGTATTTTGTAAATATTTAAATTATAACTTAGAATTTTTTGAGAGAATGAGGCTACGTTTTAGTCTGAATGTGCCTAAAACAGTTTCTATGCCAAAAATACAAATATAGTTGTGATTTGTGTTAAATATGTCAAAATTATCTATATTTTCTAATGTATGTCATTTATTAAGAAATCATAAGAAATAAAATAATATTATAAAAACTTCTTATTTTAAGTTCATTACCGAAATAAAATTCCATGCCATAAATACATAGTTATAAAATAAACCTCATTGAGACGCCTATGACAAGGATTAAAATCCTTTTTAACACTTCACACTTCATTATTATAGACCGGTATTTTTGATTATAAAATTTCTAATCCATTGCTATGAAAAATATATGTGTCTAACAGATTTTGCCAAAAACACCGGACTAAAGAACACAGGTAGTTTGCGAAGAAAAAAAGGGTAAAAAATGATTTATTACTCTCTCTAGTTCTTGAATAAACTATAGTAGAAGAGGCAAAATCGGGTCTATTTTCCTGAACTCAGAGCTCTTATGGGGGGGGGGGGGGGGATCGCCTCCACCGCCCCCCTCCTTGGATCCGCGCCTGATTGGTGCAATTTGTAAACTTTGTTGAATGGCGAAATAATTACAATAGATTGTCATGCATATACACATACACCTCAAATTCCGAATATATCGTTTTTATTGGAAAATCCATTAGTTTTCGAGATCAACCCAGACATAGAGGCCGAATATGTAGTGATTAACAAAGAAACAAATAATACTTTTTATATTTAATTTCTTCACAGGTATAGTTTAAACCCAAAACAACCATGGAAATTTACAGAAATGTTCAAAATATTAGGAACAACTGTTTTTAAAGCCTTAAGAATGGCAAATCTACGGATACGATGAGTTTTATCATTATCTCTATTACAGGCCTCAAATATTTTAAAAAGGATCTGAATCGGGATTTCAAAATCAAATTACTTTTTACGCAAGCGAAAAAACGCCTGTCCTACCGTACATTTTACTATTTAACTACGTAAAAAAATTAATTCAATAAAAATTTTAATGTACTTACCTTGCTTGAATAATATTGACACAAGCACACTTAAACCACTTGCTTTAAAATCTTCAAATAAAATTATTTTTCAAACTGGAATTACAATGTCGCAGAAGTTAAATTAAGAAAATGGCCTCATAGGTAAACTATCTATTAGTAAAATAAAAGAGGAGTGTTTATAAACATTGTTACTTTATGTTTTTGATTATTCCCGTTTTCTATATAAAGTAAGGTAAAATAATAGAAACATGCAAGAGGAGGGTTTGTTTATCGCGCACGTTTTTCGTTAATTTTAAAATACGCGAAAAAACTAACGCGCGAAAAAAATCACACGACAATAAATCTGGATATTTTTACACTTCCTGCGTTTACTTTAAAAACCTGTGAATATTTAGAAACATCAAATCACACTGATTCAGATCCATGTTATTATCATAAATCTCGCACCTGTTTAAAAAACCTACATATAACTTTTGGCAAAGCAGATATAAACTGCACCTATGGGTGCTATTGGGGAGATGCGGACAGTACGAGTCGGTGAGTAATGAAATATGTCACGTTTAACTTTAAAAAACGTTTGCTATCATTCGCCGACCTAAGAAGGAAAAAATTTTGATATGAAAAAAATTTCTAAAATAAATAGACAGAGTATCCTATATCTAATAGACAGTGATGTAGTTTAAAGCTCGAGGGCCCCCGCGAAATTTCAATGGAGCCCCTTTTTTAGTTTAGCAATATAATTTAGTTCAAATGTTAAATAAACTGTAATATAGGTTATTTTTGACATTCATTAATTATAATATCGACGTTTAGATGTCAAGTGACGAGATCGACGTTAGTTACACAGCAGATAGGCAAGACCCGAGCTCCCAAATCCACATAATCCACGTGCTGTGAGATCGCTAATAGTTACACAGCAGACAGGCGAGCGAAACAAGATTTTAAGCCAAAACTCAAGTTCCCAAACCCACATACCCCACACGCTGAGCCTACGGTATGTTCATGACAACTTATATTTTAATAAGGGTAATACGTCAACTTTTTAAGGGCACATATGAAAATAATGTTATTTGATACAAAAAAGTTCTACATTGATTTGAATGAAAGTAATTTTATTCATACACATTAAACAAGCATCAAATACATCATAAAATATTCAGTTTTACGTGTTATTACGAAGTCGTTCCAAACGTTTGGCCTTATTTGCAAACTGAGTTTACTTATATCTAGTCTTTTAGTTCTTTCGCATTCTATAGAGAATGTAGCTAAAGGTGCTATATCTTACTTGCGTCGTTGTGCTGCTTTCTCTATTTAAAAAGCATTGTAATGCAAGGGCGAGCAATTACTCTAACTTCAATCGCCTTTAGAATCGCGAGTTTTAGAGCTTTTTAGATGTTAAGAAAAAAAATTGCGCGTCTCTGGAAGATAGTTCATTTTAAATGGAGAAAACTTTAAACATATATATCTCGGGTAAAAGATCAGCTACGATTTCAAACAAGAAAGTTTTGAGCAGTACAAATTATTACCCAAGTCTCTGTTGAGACTGATTTTGTCGACATTTTACTTTGAATTAAAGTTGCTTCCTGCACGCTGTGCGTATAGATGCTAATACAGACTGTTACAGAGGCCTTGCCTTCAATGGGTTTAATTAGTGAGTCTTAAAGTGATTTCTTACTATATGTACACTTAATATAAATCTAAATGGCCAGCGTTGCATACGCGTCCATTTATAATAAATAATTACTGACACATTGCGTTAAATGGATTGTAAAGTAGTAAGTTTATTGAAGATTGATTAAATTTAATTTTAAAGATCTATCTGGGTGAGCTACACCCTACAAATTATAAATGTGTAAGCGCCAACTAGCACCACAGAAGACGAAATAGTGGAAAAAATGTACGAAGATATATCAGATGCCAAATGAAGAGAAAAAGCTCATTATGTCTTACTACTTGGCGACTTTAATGCTAAGATAGGAAAGAAGAAAAAAGACGACTGAGAACATATCGGAAATTATGGCCTCGGCGATGGAAACGCAAGAGGTGAGATGCTACTCAACTACCTGAAAAGTGAAAATCTCTACTGCCTCAATATTTTTTACAAGAAACTTCCTTAGGGGAAATAGATGTGGAAAAGCCCGGATAATAAAACTAAAAATGAAATAGATTTCGTGATCTGCAACAAGAAAGAAATATTTGTAGATGTCTCAGTCCTAAACAGATTTAATACCGACAGTGATCATAGACTGGTTAGGGCAAGACTCCTCATAAACCTCAAACAGGAAAGATATAAGCTGATCCGTTCACATTCAACTCCCGCAGCTAAAGAATTATATACACGACAAAGCGAATATCAATATGAAATAGCGAAATGTTTGAAATCGACTAATACTCTGGAACAACATAACATCAATGAAATGATAGATAAAATTCAAACTACTATAAAAACATTAATGAAAAATGTATGTGGAAGATTAAGGATAACTACAGACAAGAAACTTAGTTCAAATACATAACAGATGATGGAAAGACGAAGATTAACTGAGAGAGACACAGAGGATTTTAAACAACTGAATAAAAATATCAAGAAAGAAGTAAGGAAAGACATTAGAACGTTCAAAACAAAATTAATACACGAAACAATAGAAAGAAACGCAAATATGAAAGTTTTGAGGTCAGGTCTCTCAAGAGGATGAACCAAAATAACAAAATTAAAGACCAGAGAAGCGGTGACAGTAACACATGTAGCATGACATCATAAAGGCTGTGGAAGTATTCTATGCGGACTTATACTCCTCGATCAATACGGATCCAGATACAACAAAAACAGTAAAACAAATAAAAAATGTAGGATCACAAGATTTGCCGGAGATATTGTTAGATGAAATAAAAAGAGCACTAAAACAGATGAAGGGTGAAAAATGCCTGGGCGAGGATCAAATTACAACTGAGATGTTAAAGATGGGTGGAGACAGTCTTGAAAAAGCGATACAAACACTGATGAATAAATGCTTATTCGAAGGTAGAGTACCAGAACAATGGTATAACGCACAAGTCGTACTTCTCTTCAAAAAAAGGGACACAACAAATATAGAAAATTAATGTCCTATCAGTTTATTAAACCACCTATATAAACTATTCACCCGCATATTGACAAATCGCCTGACTGAAAAGCTTGACTATTACCAGTCTGTGGAGCAAGCCGGCTTCCGACATGGATTTAGTACGATAGATCATATCCAAGCCCTACGCACAGTTCTAGAAAAAAACGAGGAATATAACATTCCTATACACCTGGCATTTGTAGATTTTCACAAGGCCTTTGATTCTATAGAAATATGGGTGATCTTGAAATCACTTAATAATGCTAGAACTGACTCCAGGTATACCACTATCATACAGAACATATATAAAAACGCAACTATACAGGTTAAAATCGACGAAGCCACAAAAACCGAAAAAAATAAACATTATGAGAGGTGTGCGTCAGGGAGACGTCATCTCTCCGAAACTATTTAGGCTAGCTTTGCAAGATGTCTTTAAAAAACTAAATTGGGATGAGAAAGGTTTGAGAGTCGACGGTTCTTATCTTAGTCATCTTCGTTTCGCCGATGATGTTGTTGTCATATCTAGCAATCCAGAAAAGCTAAAACAAATGCTTCAAGATTTCAATGAAGAGGCGAAAAAAGTGGGACTTAAGATGAACTTGGGGAAAACTAAGTTAATGAGCCCTGACGCAAATGTACAAATAGAGATTCAAAATGAAATCATAGAGAATGTCCAAGAGTACTTATATTTAGGCCACGTCATGAAACTGGGCCAAGAAAATCAAACGGTGGAAATAACAAGGAGAATAGGGCTGGCATGGGCTGCCTTTGGAAAGTTGCAGTACGTATTAAGAGATATAAACACACCAATCAACCCTAAACGGAAAGTATATAACACGTCTGTCTTGCCTGTTGCTATTTACAGCATGGAAACGATAACACTAACCAAACAAAGCGCAAATAGGCTCCGAGTCACTCAATGCTCCATGGAGAGACAAATGTTGGGAATATCGTTACGGGATAAAATACGAAATCAAGTAATAAGATCAAGAACCAATGTAGTTGACGTCATTGAACGCATATCACGACTAATATGGCAATGGGCGGGGCACATAGCTAGACAACAGCCCGATAGGTGGACGAGTAAATTACTGCAATGGCAATCGCGAGGAACGAACCGAAATCGTGGCAGACCACAACGCAGGTGGGTAGATGATATAAAATAGTTTGCTGGAAAAGACTGGCTCCAGAAGGCGAGAGACAGATCCCAGTGGAGGACCATCGGAGAGGCTTACGTCCAGGAGTGGACCTCAATGGGCTGAGAAAGAAGAAGAAGAAGAAGAAAATTTGGGTGAGCGGTGTCCAGTGGCATAATTAAGAGTATGTGCGTGTGTTTTGATCTTTCCTATTTATTTATTTTCATCAAGGTATTTGAGCGCGCCCTTAGATTAGCTGCCCCTCCCCCGCACCGCGGGGTTTGCGGGGTCGTTATTTACGCCACTGACGAACCTTCCCCCTCCCCTGCCATGGGCCCTGCGGAGCCTTCGCTACGCTACTGCTAATAGGTAATAAAGCAACTGAAGATTCAAATAATTAAAATCGATCACAAGAATTTATGAACCATCTTAAGTTTCTCATTGAAGAACGCTAGTTACCCATACTTGAACCAAGCAACCAGTTGTCTTTCTATCCAAGTTTCTGAGAGAAGCATTATTTCTTCGCTAAAAGGGTATATTTGCGTTCAATTCAGTTAAAAAAACTTATTATGTATTCTGGACAATGGATTGTATGGTATGATCCGTTTTTAAGGTCCGCCAGGAGCCCTGATCATATGGTTTTAGATTTCTACTATGACTAAAGCAACTTTTTCATAGATAGTTTTAAGGCTTTCAAGTATCGTATAAGAGACGCTGTTAAATCAATAACCTTAAAAGATGTGAGAAGTAGTTTTATGGAACTTCGCGAGAATCTAGAAAAATATTCTCATAAAACATAAATACTTTAAGTTGTATTTGTAGTAATTTTACAATATTGCTTTAACTGATTGTGTAACTATATTAAATAGTTTCTTTTTCTAAATTATGTGTATTGTGTTAAATTTAGTAAATAGCCTGAAAACTGTCTTTGTCATAAATTAAGGGGTTACATAGGTTTCAGAGGCTAAAAAAAAACGAAATTTTACAATTTTTTTTCATATAAGGAAATATTTATTATAGCCAAAATTTTTACAGGTGAAAGAGCAACTATTGAACTGCTTTCAGTAAAAATTTCATTTAAAAATTTTGAGAAATGAGCCGATGCTACCTCATTTTCGGAGACGCTTAAAAAAAGGGACTTTGCGGTGGACAGGATAACTCGAGACAGCCTTATCTGAAATCAAAAAATCAAATATTTTCTGTTAGTGCATGAGTATAGATAGCTAGGAAGCGGAGGAAGGATTTTGCGAAAAATTAAAAATTGAATTTTTGGCAGAGTTGCAAAAAAATTTTTTAAAATTTCGTTAAAATTCATGCCAAAAAGCTCTGCCAAAAATACAGATTTTATTTTTTTGCAAAATCCTTCATTCACTCCCCAGAGAATCACTTTTAGAAAAAGCATGATAAATTTGAAGAAGATCGGTATATTCGTTTTCGAGAAATCGTGTCCACCGCCTTCAAAAATGTAGTTTTGAGAAAAACGCATTTAAAGGAAATGTTAAAGAATTTTTTTTAACTTACATAGAATCACCAATCCCAGGGCCATACAGCAAAGTTACTGCGTCAGTTATAATATCTAAAGTATCCTTTTGCTTTCTTCCAAGTCGAATTCGAGCTTCTCGAGTCACAGCCTCTGCTTTTTTGTCGGCCAAGGAAATGCAATGCTCGTCTATCATCCGAGGATATTCATGGCAATTCCGGCCGACTTTCACATCCATATTGTGGAAAATCATCAAAATTGATAACATACCTTCAAAGAAAATAGATGCAGCTACGTATGCAGCAATATGAACTATTTGGAGCCAGCCGAAAGTATTTTCGGAGTTATCTTCCAAATTAGTTGATTGAAACTTTCGTTATTATTTTGTGTGAATCCTCCGACACACCGCTGCAGAAGTTCGTCTTTGCTCAGTTCATCGTAGATCGGCTTGGTAGCTGCCAATACATCGTCTGCCAGAGCTTCATAATCATGCATGAAACCTTCGAGGCTATCGGTAGCTGCAGCACGTTGCCAAATACACCAAAAGTGAAAGGAGGAACAGCTGCGTTTTTAAATCTGCTGCGCGCGGACCGACCGAGTGAACCTGAGATGGGCGGACCTTCTCTATAGGCTCTATTTCCGAAAGTTCAATCCCGATTGACTTGTAATCTTCAGAGAATATTCTGGAATGGTGTTTTTTTTTCAATCGGCCAATAAAAAAAAATGTTTTTTGAAAATTTGAAACCCATGTAACCCCTTAAAAGTAATCATAGCTAGGAAAGGTGCTTGAAGAAGTATTAAGCACAAATTTAGTATTAAAAATTTTAATTTCAATAGAAATTAATTTTTTATATCTTGTTTTCTTTAAAAAAGAATTAAAGTTACTTTAGTCTTAAACTATTTTCAAGTTTTCGTATTTTTTTGTTAACTCTGTACGTCTGAGATGAGATTATGGGATTAAATTGTTATAAATAATACATTTTTTTCGAAACGTTCAAACAAAAAAAGTTTTACCTCTTATAAAGGGTGTTTTTTATAGAGGTATAAAAGTTTAAGTTGGCAACACTTTTTTAACTGGCGGCCATTTTGTCAGCTGTCAAGTGATTTATGTTTAGTTTGGTTTGGCATTTTAACATGAATAGACTGACGCCTGAACAATACTTCCAAATTGTGCAAATTTATTTTGAAAATCATGGTTCTGTTCGAAATACGTATCGCGCACTACGTCCATTTTACGGTCAACATAATCGTCCATCAGAGCAATTAATTCGATTAACTATGGAACGTTTTCGCACCACGTTTACTCTAAAAGATAATACGCATCCACAGAGACGTCGTACAGCGCGTACAGAAGAAGTCATTGCTGCTGTAGAGCGTAGCGTAGAGGAAGACCCGAATCAGTCTATCCGCCATTGTGCACAGGAATTGGATATGTGTCCAATCACTTTATGGAAGATTTTGCGGAAAGATCTTGGTTTGCTTGCTTACAAAATCCAACTCGTGCAAGAATTGAAGCCACACGATCACCTAGCAAGGCGTAGATTCGGTGAATGGGCCCAAAACACGATTGCCGTTGATCCCGATTTTCATAAGCAAGTTTTGTTTAGCGATGGATACGTCAATAAATAAAACTGCCGTATTTGGAGTGATGATAATCCTCAAGTGAATGTTGAGACACCGTTACAGCCAGAAAAACTGACTGTTTGGTGTGGTTTATGGGCTGGTGGGATCATTGGTCCGTACTTCTTTAAAAACGATGCTGGTCAGAACGTTACAATCAATGGTGACCGCTATAGAGCCATGATTACTGACTTTTTCGTTCATCAATTGAACAGCCATGATGTGCAGGAGCTGTGGTTTCAACAAGACGGCGCAACATGTCACACAGCTCGTGCCACAATTGATTTATTGAAGGAAACGTTTGGTAACCGCATAGTTTCACGTTTCGGACCCGTGAATTGGCCTCCAAGATCGTGCGACTTAACGCCGCTAGACAATTTTCTGTGGGGATATGTGAAGTCGCTAGTCTACGCCGATAAGCCCGAAACGATTGATCACTTGGAGGACAACATTCGCCGCGTTATTGTCGATATACGGCCACAAATGTTGGAAAAAGTCATTGAAAATTGGACCTCCAGATTAGACTACGTCTGAGCCAGCCGTGGCGGTCATATGCCAGAAGTCATATTTAAATTATAATGCCAGAAGGTTATCATCCGAATAAAGTAAATTTCATGTCAATTTAAAAAATTCATCTTTGTTTTATTCAATTTAAAAGTTCTATACCTCTATAAAAAACACCATTTATAATGGGTTTATTTTTAGTTAATAATACGACAATATATTATGTTAATTTTTTAGTTAGCCTAAAGCTTTATCAGACACACTTGTTGAATGATTAAATATTTCAATTTACTTAGATGTTCATATTTGCCCTGTTACCCCCTGAATGTTACATCGAGTATTAAAATAATAAAACAATAGTATTCATCAGGAGATAGATACGCGTTCACGAAGCATTTGCCAAAAACTTGATTAGTTTTTCGTTCTAATTTTATATAACTATCTGTGTTCGCTTGGTTCTAATTTTGTTTACCTATTACTAGTTTTAGTAACTTCCTGTGACAAGGTCACAAAAATGTTGGATATTTTTCACTTTAAATACCGTTCTGTAGCAGGAAGTAAAACGATAATAAATCAATTTGACATGTTCATAACCAACCACGACAAAATTGGAGTATAAAAAATCAATACAAAATGTATTTTAATAAATTACATTTTTATTTATTTATTGCTCATTGTTTACATAAATCCATCCATTTAGAGATGTAGCAATAATAAGCCATACCACATAAGGTAATATTAGCAATCCTGCTATCCAGGAAACTAGTCCAAATGTTACTGCGACCATGACTGCTGTTATCAGAACAAAAATTATGACAATGAAACCCTAAAAATTATAAGAAAAAATCAGTTTACTTTCTGGATATTTAGCAGAACATAAAATAAGAGGGATAAGAAGGAATAGCAAATATATTGCTAAGGTTATTTTTAAATGAATTAAGCATTGTTTTATTTTTATATGGATTTGATACTAAATTTCACTTAAGTTTTGAGTGTTATTTCAATGAAAAAAATATTTATTTTATTGCTACACTAAATTTTTTATGATTTTCCCATTGGTTTTTTGATTGAATTAGCAATCATTTGCAGTTTAGGGAAAAATATTGGTACGTTACGAAAATATATAATATAAAAAATTCTAATTTAGTATTATGATTCGTGTGTACAAAACAATTACTATTATCTTGTGAAACAAGTCATCGGTAATAAAACAAAAATAGAAGGCACGTTGAACTGCGACATATCCGAGCGAGGGTGCCCGAACATGACCATAGCAATGAATTTTTGGCAGGAATCCAAAGTTTATAATAAAACAATTCAAAAAACTGTTTCGCATTTTAGAAAAATAGTAATTTTTGACTAACAACTTATTTTTATTTTTGAGATTTTCTATTGCAAATAAAATAGATTGCATTGCTTTTTTTACCTAGTTTCATCCTTTGTTTTTTCCTTCTAAATTCAAAATGTTAAATCCTTTCCAAAATTCATTTTTGTTCAGTATTTTTAATTTCCTGCCTCTCCCTATATTTCAATTTTTCAGGAGAGAAAATTGATGATTGAAAAGGAATAAAAGTTAATTAGAACTTATATTTATTTTATATTGATTTACGCCATTTTATATATGAATTTGAAGTATTGTAGTGTATATTTTATATCTCTACACAAAAATCGTTACTTATAAATGAAAAATTAATCAGTTGGTAAATTTGAGCATAGAGTTGGGGGTCTGTACACTGTGACCTGGTAGATCTGTTGTGCCTCCCTACTCCTGCGCAGTTGTAAGAGTTACCTTATCCGTTAGAGCAGGTTCTCCGGTCCTATTTCCCTCAGAAATCACAGGATGTTGGACGGCTTCAAGGTGGGTAGCTCCCCTTCTTCGATTTGGTGTGCTCCCAAGAATGGCATCCTAGGGTTTTATAGAGTGCTGCGTCTGCAAGGATATGAATAGAGGTTTCGTCCTTCTCACAGAATCTACACTTTTCTCTTTCTACTAAATCGAGTTTCTTGAGGTGTCCCTTCAGATGGCAATGCCCCGTCAGGACCTCTGTCAGAACTCTGAGTTGGTTTTTACTTAAGCTTATATATTCTTTCAATCTCTTCTGGTTGTAGTTCCTCAGAAATATCTTCGGTTGTCTCAATCCTTACAGCTCCGTCCAATAATTGGATATCCTGCTTTCCTAGTTTTAGTTCTTCCGGCATTACGCTGCCACTGATTCTACAGAAAAGCTCTGGTCCCAGAAAAGGTATCTTAACCCGTTACTTCGCGAGCCTGTTTACTATTTCATTCCTCTCTATCCCGGTATGTCCCGGTACCCACATCAGGGTGACTTTATTAATCTTACTCAAATCATTTGGTTCCTCTAGATATTCTCATACTATCTTGGAACTGATAAATTAAGAGCTCAGTGCACTGATAGCTGCTTGACTGTCCGTCATAGTGATAATCCCTTGACCGTGATAGTCCCTTTCCTTGTTAAATCGAATACACATCCTAATTGCCTGGAAAATGCTTAGTGACTTACTTCGTAGTGCCTGGTGCGGGATCCATACACTCCTACTTCAGTTCCCTCCGTTGTTTTGGAGCCATCTGTATACCATATAATGGATTTCTTGCTGGGGTTTTCAATGGTGTTTCTGTCCCATTTGCTCTTGTGACTCAAATTTGTCTTGAAGTTTTTCACAAAGTTGAATTTCTTTTTCATTTAATCTTGGGGCATGTCCCAGATTTGTTGATTTCTGCATAAGAGATTTGACCTTCGTTTTCTGACCTCATCTCTCATCATCCTACAAATCGTTCTCTTCCCCATGTTCTCTAAAAATATATGGAGAGATGTGAGCTTTAGGATTACTTCGATGATGGTCGTTGGGCAGGATTTCATTGCCTTGGTTATACATTCACAGGTCAGTCTTTGAACATTCGAGAGGTTAGCTCTCGTATTGGCCAGACTGGTTCTTTTGCTCCAGATCACTGCCCCATATGTGGTGATTGATCTCACTATTCCAGTATACATCCACTGCAGGATCTTTGAGTTTGTACTCCTTCTTTTTTCCGCAAAGACCGTCAAGGCTTTTATAGCCTTGTTGATTACTTCTTTTTCATGCTTATTCCAGAGGCGTTTGTTATCTAGCCCTGACAAGATATGAATATACATTCCGTAATAAAAACTTTCCCATATTGCAAGGACACATGCAACAGACGATTAAGGTACGAAAGTCCAAATGTTAACCACTCCTCATATCATAATTGTAACTTGAAGTCGGATAGTCGTGGCTTTCCATTGTCAGTTTTCAAGTGCTTCAGAAAAGCTTTTTTGCCTTCTTCACCTTTCCCTTCAGGGAAACCAACACCCTTTTAGGAAATAACTTATATATTATCTCATTTTGGTATGTTTTAGGTTTCAAATAGCATGGCGTTGTTTATTTTGTAAAATTCCAAAAATATTATGGACTGGAAAATTTTATTTCGTATTATGCTTTAGATACCAATTTATGAAAATAGATGATGTAGAAGACTTGTATTAAGTAATGTTGCCAAATATATATTTTTCGACTTAAGTTAGATTATTTTAGCGGCATGTGTTAACAAAAAAGGCTCTTGTCAAAATTCCAGTATACTTCCACCGCAGGATCTTTGGGTTTGTACCCCTTCTTTTTTCCACAAAGACCATCAAGGCTTTTATAGCCTTGTTGATTACTTCTTTTTCATGCTTATTCCAAAGGAGTTTGTTATCTAGCCCTGACAAGATATGCCGAGGTCAGTCAGATCACAGAGGAGTTGGTCTACAATTAAGCTCCTGATAAGTGGAGAGGCTACTTCCGCCCTGAGGGTATCCCCTGGTGGTACAGAGGGCGATAATATCCTGTCCTATTTCTGTCTCTGCTATTTTAGTGGAGTGAAGTCGCACTATCCATTTGGATGTCGCTTCGTCCACTTCCCTGTCGTAGAGTGCTCTTTTGACTGCTTCACGTCGAGTGTCGTCAAAAGCCCCTTCTATATCAAGAGAGGCACATATTACAGTTTCCTTCCTGTTCAGCGCTTCTTGAATCTCATCTGTTAATTGTGTCAGTGCAGTTTGCGTAGACCTACCCACTTCATACACATGTTGATGAGAAACCTAAGCATAGACTCAATTTCATTATTTTTGGGAAGTTTATATGTTTTCTAAGACATTTCTAAGTCATCAGACAATTCATGATGACATACTAAAACAATCATATCCCTTTAATATTTTTAAATAAATCTATCGAAGAAATCTTACTCTTGTTTTTGTTTCCTTATATCTATCAGCATTTATATGTATCTGTAGCTATTTGTGTCTCTATCTGTCTATATCTGTAGTCGAAAAACATTTTTTTAGGAATACCGGATTCCTTTAAAAGCAGACTTACGTGGGTTTTCAAGATTATTAGTTACGAATCAGCTGTGACACATGGCAGTCTTATATCTGCAATCCATAAAATATGTTTTGAAACTTTGAAAATGCTCCTGCCAATCTATTATCAAACAAATATGGTGTTTTTAAAGGGACTTACATCGAGTTTTGGGACAAAGTCCACAATATTGGATCTGCCATTTTGTAATTTCTAATTTATTATCCTAGTTCATTGATCACTATTTCCTGTAACAACCTTTGAATTGCAATTTGTGTCAATTGGAAGACTCTTAGTTTGCAGTTATTGATGACTTTTGTTATTTTGTAGTCAAGAGTTCCAGCTGAGCCCTTATACATATTTTTTTATCGCTTCAAATTTAAGGTGCAACACTGAATCCGTTCATTTCTTAAAATTTTTGAGGTTATGGCCGCCATATTAATACCGCCATCTTGCTTTTTGTTTATGTGTATACTTTATAATTAATATTTTAATCACAGCATTATCAATAATACGCTGGTATTGACTCATTCTAGGGTGTGCATTTAATGCACTGATAATAAATTATATTTTTATCAAAGCAAAAAATTGGATAATATATTTATCAGTGCTACTCATATTTTGCGAACAATAAAAGTCTTAAAATTTAATAAATAGCAGTCTGTAATTATATTGTCCCTAAAATATTTTTCAAATTGATGAATTATCATTAATCACGACTTCTTACAGAAAATTAGCTGCTTAAAGCGTAGTTTTAGCCGTCACGCAATAGATCGTCACAATACACCTTGTATTCTACTTATATATAACTTGCTTTACAAGTTAATAATAAAAATTCTTATATTTGTCAATTAGAAAGCTGAATTATGTTTTCTAATATTAAAGTTTTTTGAAGTGTTTAAAAGTGTTGAGGATATCAATTTTTAATTTTTAAAAAGATTTCTTGATTGACATGTGAATATCATTGTGTAGTTTTTCTGAATTTAATCAGTTGTTTTTAACTGATTGATAGAGTGATTGTTGAGAAGCCCTTTTCCTGTAGGCTGAAGGCTTATGTGGTTCCAGTTATTGGTCGACCTAAGGGGGTAGAAGAGCCTTTAGCCTGTATACTAGTTTCTGGGTGAAGACAATTAGGATTGATCGATCCTTCGCATCCAAAGATGATGTGTTAGGCAGTTTGGTCTTTTTTGTAACATAGTTTCCATGTTGGTTCTTGGTTGTTGGCCGGTTATTAGTTCGGTCCCCAGTCTAATATCATTAAAAGCGGGATATTGCGCTGGATGGTTTTTTGTGCCTGTGTCCCGCAATGTAATTCCAGTAGTTCTTGTGTTGATGATTTATGGACTAGGATATTCATCCAAAATTAGCGGTTTTAGTGATACCAAATATTGATTGTAGTCCAATGAATGAGATGGCAGAGTCTGGTCTTGCATGATCAATTGCAGTTTCATTGCTTAAGATATCTTGTATTTTGGTACCCATATAAGGGTAATCCTGTTGTGATAGGAAGTTCATATCTGTTCAAATTTTATCTGATGGCATGCAAAGGCTTAGAATATTGCTGGACTGTTGAAGAAACTGAAAATTGTTTTGCCCCAGTAACCTCCTTTGGATTCTCTCCAAAATAGGAATTCTCAAAAATATCGTTTCATCGTTTTTATCATAATTATTATTGATTGTTTCTCGTCCTCATTAATCCATATCGTTATAAAAGTCTATATGTAAACCACTGCTCATGTCATAATTATATTTTAAAGTATGGATAGTTGTCTCTGTCAGTTGCTAGCCTTCAAGGGCTTCAGAAGGGCTCTTTTGATTTTCTCACCTGTTCCTTCAGGAAACAAACACCCTTTTAGAGATGAATTTTAGGAAATAACATACATTTTTCATGTTGGTGTGTTTCAGGGTTTCCACAAATAAATAAAATTAGTTTGGTCTGGAAACACTAACGGAGGCGAAATTTTTGGATAATTTTATTAGTGTTAGAATCTGGCCAATCAATAATTTAAAGAGTCCAATTATATAAGTCTA
Source organism: Diaprepes abbreviatus (assembly GCA_034092305.1). NCBI lineage: Eukaryota > Metazoa > Arthropoda > Insecta > Coleoptera > Curculionidae > Diaprepes > Diaprepes abbreviatus. The sequence continues at coordinate 51,789 of JASJET010000138.1, read as the reverse complement.
AATATATATATATATATATATATATATATATATATATATATATATATATGTGTGTGTGTGTGTATAATATCCCAAACTAGGGTTATTGGGGATGCAGTCTGTATCATTGTTGACATGAGATTTTTCTTAGATATTAAACAACAATATGGCACCGCTACTGTGATCTTGTTAAAAGCTTGGACCAATATTAACACCAAACAGGTATCGATGAAAAACAGGAGAATCTTCCTCTTGTAGTGCAGACAAGTGGGAATATTCCCGAACCACATAACAAATGGCATTAACAACATTTACACTATGCTACACCACACCACAGAAAATACAGGCCTCAGTATTGTGAACTTCAATAACAGGTTAAGAAAATATTGTTTTTTGACTAGTCAGTCGGGACTATTTCCCCCTTTATATATATATATATATATATATATATATATATATATATATATATATATATATATATATATATATATATATATATATATATATATATTTATATATCAATAGTAAATTATCACAAAAATCATTAATTTTAGGTATTTAAATTTTTTTATGATCAAAAATTGTTCTTGCTTTTTACTCTTTTTATATTCGAAAGGCAGAGTGAAAAGTTAAAAAAATTAATTTAAATTCTACTCGTTTGTCTTAAGGGCATCCAAGCAATACTCAACCATTCGCAGAACAATCAGAAACTAGTCAGCGACAATGAGATCATCCAAAAACAATTGGCAAACAGTTGCCTGATTTTGTAACTTTTGGTTGACCCTGACTGATTGTTATTTTTCTGCAAACAGGCTTATTATTTTGCAGTCTCTAGATTACCAAATGAAGTGCTTGTAGAAAGTCAAAAATTACCTTAGTTATACAATAGATGAAATAAATCATCGTCAATCTTTATATCTAGGACCGGATTTTCATAAGAGAGCTGGGAACGCTCGCCCAAAGCATCCGCAAGTTTGAATCATTCAGTTTATTCATTCATTAGTTAATTGTTTTCAGTTTTAATTGCTATTCAAATAACATTTTTGTTATTTAATAAATTATCTTTGGATAAGATGTTTTTAAAGTTTATTCGAAGAATTTTGATTAAGTTAAGAGAGCCCCATCATAATTTGGGTCTGGAAAATCATAATTTATAAATCCAATCCTGTTAATACCGACTAAAATACATGCTAAATTAAAATAAATTTTACTTACACCCAGAATATCCTGACCATTAAAGAATATAGGTGACCAACTCCAATTTAAAACTAAATTTATCAGATAAATCACCAAATACCATTTAGCTGCTCCTATAAGATAGAAAAATGTGTTATAAAAAAAAACAAAAGGCGTTAAATAGCGAAAAATAACTTTATAAATCTATATATGTAATTAAAGTTCATCATCATTGTAAAAAATAAGTCTGCTTAATGATAGCTGACTTTATATCTGATTATTATGTAGTAATTTGATGCCAACTTCAAAAATTTCATGTACATTTTATTTTACATTTTTTTTGAATGAGGGCAGTATTTTGGAATTTTTTATTTCCATCTTTTATTTCACCTATAACTCATCTTGATATGCGTAAACTATTATAGATATTATAAATCACTAACACAAATAACGACGTGTAGCGTGTTTCCAATATCACAAAAAATGGTTTATATTAGCCAAAATTCTTACATACCATACCAAACCGGCCAATAAAAATTTTTTAATTCAGCGAATCTTCCAAAGGCCAATTTTAAATTAAATTAGACCAAACAAAAGATTATTTTAGATCCGGAATATACGCTTTCGGAAACTCTCTAACTGAACATACCAGCTCCAGTTATTTTGTCCTGTCGAGATACGACCTTAAACCACCAGTAACCCGATTTTGTAACCTTATTTTTTGACATTCCCTTTCCTTATATCTTTCAAGACAGACTTATGCATTATTATAAACTCAACAAAAATGCAAGATCATTATTATGATATTTCCTTTTCCTTTATTTTTATAGAATCCCAGCTCAGAAGCTATTTCTCGAAATAATCTGCTCTTCATCCTTATTTTCTCTATTTGGCAAATGTATCTCAGGAGATTGGTTAAGTTTTTGAGCCGGTTTGTTTGCATGAGGAGTGATGGGCATCTCTCCACCACTTTCTCTCAGCCAACTCAGATGAATTAACCGTCAGTTCCAGCTTTAAGTTGCTTTAGCCAATTTAGATGGTCGACGATCTTCATTACTTCATTCTCTATAAATAACTGGAGAGTAGGAAGATTCATAGATCACGACAATAGTGTATATCCAACGTAACACTTTTGATGTGCACCCAAAGACTCGTTTAGAAGCCCAGAAAGCACATAATGCCTTTTTGGTACGAATCCCAACAGGTTCAGTAAGCCCAGTTGTGAGTCCAGAATTAATCCTAGATATTTGACTGCTCCTTGGTATTGAATAATCCTTCTTGAGAGCGTGATTGTAGATGATATCCCGATTCATGGCTAGCCTCTCCGTTTCACATCATTCTCCTGCGATCCCTCTAGATTCCAGGCTTTGCGACTAGACCACGGAAGGACCAAATAGTCGGCGTAAACCTAAGAATGTAAACTGTTCCTATTTATATATATTCTTACGGGTAAACAGTGTTTTTATGTTTAAATAAAAATAAGGAAAATTATGAGTCAAATGATGCCATTAATGTCATATTTTCAATCTAGCGACATCAAAGAGACCCTCCCAGCGATTTCTTACTGGTTTAGTTTATTATATTTTGAACACAGTTATTTCATACACTTTTACGCATACAAAGACATTGCTATGATTTATTACATACCTCTCATTTAGGGTCCTAATCTGGGTGGAAGTTTTCATCATGTTGTATGATGATTTAAATTTTATTAAAATAATTTTTCACATATTTAAAAAATATTGATATGCTGTATTTAAAAATCATATTTATAATTTTTTCTTAAAATTTAAACCTATGATACCCACCTTTAAATCCTCCTCCAACTCTGTAAACTAAATATGACGCTACACCTATCAGAGTGTATAATGTTACCCACATAGGTGCAAATAACCAATTGGGAGGTGTCCATGTAGGCTTGTTCAACGTCAGATACCAGTCATTGATACGACTTCTGGAAAAAATAGCTCCAAACATACCTCCAATGTTAGGTAAGACTATGGCAAAGATTACTTGGCCTATTATAGCCCATCTGGATTCTGATTTTTTATCCATAGTTCTGAATTAATAGTAAGACAATGGACAATTAACGATCCTAAAAACAAAACATAATTTATCCATAAATTCATTATCCGAAGAAATACAAATCTATCTACATCAAAAAGAAAAGGAAATTCTGAACCTAGAAATGTAAGATTTGGAGAATGTTCGCCTTATCTAGATATAAAGCCATTTTTCTAAGTCCAGTCCCAAAGAGGATAAAAAAAGTAAAGTTCATATCATACCAGGTACACACAGGTTCTTCGGAATGTGTTAATCTCGATTTTTTCAAAATTTGCTAACATTGGAAAACTTGTGTTTGTTTGAAAGTCATAGGACAAAGGTGTTTCTTACGAACTATTAGATATATGTTGGTGTTCCATTCTTTTTATTTATTTATTATTTTGAATAAATAAATAAAAACAATATTATTTTGAATAAATAAATAAAAACAATAACAAATATATACTATAATTTTCTTTTTCATTTAGTTGCATATTTTCAAGCATACAAAATTCAGCAAAGGAACTTTCTATTTTGAATAAATGGAAATTCAAATAAAAGTGTTTCAAGGAGTGCATATAATTAATTTAAAAATAGCTAAAATTACTTATCTTTTCATTATTTTCATACTTTAATTAATTTACATTTTCTCGAGTATACACATTTTTGATTTATAGTCACACTTATTGCTCGTATATTTTTAATCAAGATAAAAAATGCAAATAACTATAATTCAATTGCATAATTTTATTATATGATGTAGACACAATCTATAGAGTTATCGAGTTTAGTAACTCCATCAGCATAACTACGAAAAGCAAAAAAAAAATAAAATTACAGAAGGAAGTGATTAGAGTCCCGATGCAAAACCAAGGACTAGTCTGCAAATCATCATAAATGTGATAGCTCTTCGTATTTTTATCAGTTATTCTCTGTTAGTTTTGCATTTTAATAAAGGGGTTCATGTAGGAGTTCTCTTTAATATTAAAAATTAAAAGCACGTTATTTTTTTGGGAATGGCCCACAAATTTCAAATTCTGGAAATTAATTTCATTAGATTTTTTAAGTTTATTTAAGAAGCAAAAATTTTTATGAAGAAAATTTTTTTTTGAAGAGTAAATAATATGTTTTTTTTACATTTATTTTATGTATTTTTTACTTTTACTTAGTAGAAATCCATAATAGTTTACGATAGTAATAAGTAAAACACATTTTAACTTAAATTGCCACTTTATTTTTGACTGTATGACGTTTCCCTGCACGGCAGCTTCTTCAGATACTGTGTAAAATATTGTAATGCTATGCTACTTCAACTATTAGTTACAAAAAGAACGTGATGTCATGTTAAAAATTATAATTTTACAAATTAGGAAATTCCTGTAAAGTATATTTTGACAAAGGTACCATTACTTAAAATAGGTTCAATAAAGGTGAGTTATTTAATTCTATTTTTTTTGCGAAGTAGTAGATATCTGTTGGATTTCCATTGTCTTTATTTTTGTTGAATATCACGACGTCTCGGCTAGTAGTTATCTCTAGCCTTTTTCAAGTGAAACTAAATAAATCCCTTAGCTACATGACTATTTATATTAAAAGTAAATGCAGTAGAGTGTAACTGAGATGGGTGAAGTCATGCCTGCTATGGCAAATCCCATTTTTTTATGCTGCATTTAGTTTTAGTTTACAATTACTAAGAAGTGGTTTCCACACTTCTCTTATATCTAAAGATGGTTTACTAAAACAACTCGGGTTCTGATGTATGATCGTGGCTTCTTTGAATTTCCATTTTCCCCAATGTTGTTCTCGGTGTAATATTTTAGCTTCAGACCATTTTATGTGGTGTCCATGAGTCCATGCATGGTTGGCGGCGCCAGATTTTTCTGTTTCTCCTCGAGATGTGCATTTTTGGTGTTCTTTGATCCTCAACAAAAATAAAGACAATGGAAGTCCAACAGATATCTACTACTTCGCAAGAAACATCCTTGTCTATGACCTTCAAACAAACAATAAATCTATTTTGTTGTTTAATAATACGTTTTCATTTTTAATTTTGTTTATTTCTAGGGATTCAAGGAGATTTAATTTGAGTCCAAAAGTTTCTATTTTGAAACCTTTGTTAAAACTATGATTTGACTTTATTAGATGGTCGTCATGATTCGAATCATTTTTATCGTTTATAAAACTATTAAACTCTTCCTTGATTATTCTTGAAAAACTTCTACCTGAGGGACCGACATATGTTACGTGCTTTTGTTGTATGGGGTATTTCAGCTGGAACTCAAAACACAAGAATATTAGGTTATCCTTTAACTTCGCCTCTTTGTCAGGATAATTAAAAAAAAAACGTAGCGGTTTCCTCCATCGCAGAAAATATAACTGTATTAACTTGTATTTCACACTATTATAGAATAACTGCACAGAATTTAATATTTCACAACTTTGGAAGAACGTAAAAGAAATAAAAAAATAGATGAGAGAATTAGAAATGACAGAAAAAGAACAGAAGCAAATGAAAAAAAAAGTTTTTTATTGCTTTCAAATACCAAAGAGAACATTATAAAAGGAATTAATGTCTGAAATTAAAAAAAGTATTTTAATGATCCCTCCATGAAAATATGATTCTGGACAAGATGGCGAAGGCATTGAAAATTATATGTTTAAAGTTCCAAAAAGTTCGGTAGATATAAAAATTAATTAGGTTATTTTCCTCCGTTATTAAAATAAATTATTCTAAATAAAATTAATTTATAAATATTTGCAAAAATAAAGTTTAAAACAAGTCTAAATGGAGAAACATTTGAAAAAACTAATTTTTTCATACAGTTACTTTCTCAGGCAACATCGGACTTGTTTTTGACCGCATTTCGATATATTATCTCAAAAAAAATCTATGTAAAGTGACAATTTTTGATTAAATTTGCAAACCGTATCCTAGTTTACCAAGAGGAATCTCAAATTTGCCCAAAAATGTACTCTCGTTATTAAAGATAAATTATTCTTTCAAAAAACTTAAGTGAGTTCCAAAAATCTCACTAAAAAGTAAAAAAATTATTAGATACTGCTTTATATTGCAAGTTTTTATTAGTTGTTGATTTGCTTATTCACTTAGCATTTATTGAAGTTGTCGTCATAATAGCTGAAGGCGTTATTTTAAAATTAATATTTAGAGAATTGATATTTTTTAACCGACTTCTAAAAGAACGAGATTCTCAATTCGTCGTCTATGTATTTTTTTTTTATGTATGTATACCGATTACTCCGGAACGGCTGCACCGATTTAAATGAAATTTTTACGTTATATTCAAGAAGTTGTTGCGGTGGTCCCATATTTGTTTAGATTAAATTGGTGCAGTAAAATCCAAGATGGCGCTTACAATATGGCGGCCAAAAAAATTAATTTTGTCCGATTTTCTCCAAAATTGGTATGGAAGAATTTTCGGGGTTGTATCCAACGAATCTGAATTTATTTTTAAAAAATTCAACATGGCGTATCCAATATGGTGGATAAGAAATTAGTTTCGTCCGATTCTTTTCAAAATTGATATGATGGCACATTACGAATTTGATATTATTTAAAAAAAAATAAATATGGCGGATTTAAGATGGAGGATTAAAGAATCTACATCTCTCGATTTTGAGTGAAGTCAGTATTGGGGGATTTTTGTTAGTGTTAATTACGAAATTAAAATATTTTTTGAAAAACTCAATCTGGCGGATTCAATATGGTGTTCTAAAAATTTTATGTTTTTCGACTTTCTCCAAAACAGATATAGAGGGTTCTTGAGGGTGCAAATTATGAATTTAATAGTATATTTTCTGGATTCAATATGGCGAACGCAATATAGCTGACTAAAAATTTTACATTTTTCGATTTTGTTCAAATGTGGAACTGAATCGTTTTTGAGGATGTAAATAGCGAATATAAAATTATTTTAAGACAATCTAATATGTTAGATGTAATATGACCGTTTAGAAATTTTAAATTTCTGGATTTCATCTAAAATTTGTACTAGGGGGCTTTGAAGGGTTTAGATTTAGATTAGATTAAGACTAAAATTATTTTTTCAAAATTCAATATGGCGAATACAATATGATAGGTTGAAAATTTTACCTAATTCGCATTTTTTCAGATTTGGTATTAGGGGGCTGGGGGGTGGTGTATTACGAATATGAAGTTAATTTTTTTTACAACTATTAGGTTGATAAGATACAATATGAGGGACTAAAAATTTTACATTTACCCGTTTTATCTAAAACTGATATTGCGGGATTCTTGAGGTGTATACAAACTCAATATGCAATATAAAATATATCGGGTTAAGAAATTTACGTCTTAAATTCTTTAAATATCGATATTGGAAGGATTTGAGGCCTATATTACCAATCTAAAATTAATTTTAAATTTCAGATAATGGATTTATTATGACAGACTAAATATTTGTTTGACACAATTTCATTGGTATTTGGAGAACTCTAAGAATCAAAGAATTTTTAGTGGTTTATTTTAGGGTGATTTACAATTATGGATAAAATGGGTACTTTTTTGCCACCTTGGAGTCATGACAAGGTACACTAATCTCGATTAGCACTTAGTTCAAATAATTTATGAATATCATAATGAATTCATAACTAAAAATCGAAAAATAAAATTTTTATAAAAAAATTGAACCGACTTCTAAAAGTGCGCTAAAAAGTGAAAAATAATTAGAAATTTTTATACGAAATTGAAATTTTTGAAGTCGGCGTCAAATTTTTTCTAAATGAAATAATCAACTACTAATATATATATATATATATATATATATATATATATATATATATATATATATATATATATATAAATTATGGTAAGTAAGCAATTACAAATAAAGTATTCTTAATCTGTTTATGCGAATCACATTTTGTCAGGTATTAGTTTGGCGCCGATTTCAAAGATTTCAATTTCTTATCAAAATTTCTAGTTATTTTTCACTTTTTAGCGAACTTTTAGAAGTCGGTTCAATTTTTTTTATAAACATTTTATAACCGACTTTGTTTCTATATCATTATATTATTTATATTGCTTTTGATCCATGTTTCATTTGTTTCTGCCTTATTTAGGAGTGTCTTTGTGTAATTTAGAGGTATTTTTCATAAATTTTAATTTTTTAGAAAGTTGCTAAGTAACTGAGCAAATGTTCAGTTAAAATAATTGCCATTTTAAACAGTTTATAATATGTTTTTTGCTTTTTGGTGCAATTTTTTGAGGTTGGTTTAGTTTTATTATAAAAATAAATCATTAAATAGCTTAATTAATAAAAGACCTTACCTTTATTTCTTATATTCCAGCGAAATTCTGAATTACGTAATGGAATTCCTTAAATACATTAAAAATGAATCCTGCATACATGCAGATAAAATTTATTATATCACTTCACTAGAATTTAAATTACTCTGTAGATGAAATGCAGTGAGAACTATCCCAAATGTTTGTAAAATTGGAATTTACTGATAATATTTTTTTTTACTAAAAATCCCAATAAAAGAATTAAAATTTAAGTCATCTGTAGCAGTATGAATTTTATTGCAGGAAAAATTTTAATCCGTTTGTAGAAACAGATCGTATTTACGGAAACAATTATGTATGCACTTAATGCGTTTTCTGGCGAGCTATCTTGGAAATTAATTATATGACATACTTATATGCGTATTGTAAATTTAGAGGTTAAAAATATTTGAAATTACGAGGGAGTCACCAAAAGATTGGGAAAAGTCAATAAAAACAAATATAAATTTTTTGATAAACAAAGAAGAATGTTCAACGATTTTATCTACTACGTTAAAGAGTCGCGTATTAGGGCTCTTTGGTTAACCGAAAGATTTTCATGAAGCAGAAAAACATAGCGCTACAAATATTGAAAAAATTTTGTACCACAAGATAATTGTGATTTTTTAGTTAAGGAATTTTACAGTAATCATTTTCCGAAGGGCAAGAAAGGAATATTTGGGTTTCCATAAAAAGCTTTAATATTGCCTCCAGGTGGAACTACTCTGTATTGTCTAAATTCGAGTACGGGTGCACCATTTGATCACCTCAATATGCAGAAATGTTAAATCAATTGAAATGGGGCCAAAAAACTTTCTGAAATGTCTATCTTACAAAAAAATCGACACCTATCCTGCTAGAAAATTTGACCATCAACAATTATTAAAAATATTTTCTTTTGATAGTCCTGAAGTAAGAAGAATTTGAACATGTCTTGTAGTATTGATAAAAATTGTTTTTTTATCTGGTAGATAGTAAGGATTTTCTCGTTAAACTACTGTTCAGAATAAGTGCTCTGATTAACACTAGATCGAGGAATTTGGTTTATCTACCTATTGGGCCTGCCGAATAAATTTTTTAAAAAAATTTAGTGTTTCTAGATATGAGCCGGCGGGAGGATGTACAGAATGATGGTGGCAATTCATGGTTTTTTGGGTTAAATTTTTTTATTAAACAATTAACGGGTGAAAAAACAGGTTTTTTCAGTTGTAAAAAAAGTCCTTTTAGAAAAAAATATAGAAATACCTATGAAATAAGAAAAATAACATCCAAATCGGCTTGTTTCCTCATTAGTTATTTAATTGTTAATAAACAATAGAAAAAAATATTGCAACAAAGATAGCCTCTTGTTGAATATAAAATAAGGATGCAAAATTTCAAGTAAACATATTCAAATAGTTTTTGCATAGTGAATTTATTTATAATTTTTGTAATTGTGTTTAATCGTTTATTCTTAGCGATCGAGAGCCAATAATACACCGTTGATTAGAAATACTGGAAATCAGATTAATTTTTAATGTACAATTAACAGCATGAAAGGAACTGTGACAGTCAGTTCCCGCCAACTAATTGATTTTTAAAGAAAAAAACATGAATACTTTTTGCATAGTTTATTGAGATGAACATTCTTAGTAGCACTAATATTTTTCGAATAACTCATATACAATATTAATTCGATTCTCAGTTTCTTGGAGATCAAAATGACCTCATTTCCGAAAAACTCATCATTTTCACTATTATCATCAATATGATTTACAAGCCAAACGGCTTCGCACTCCCTCCAGGGAATATTGACTAATACCAGGTACACAAAGATACCAAAAGTATGAAGCTCTGTGGGAACCCTTTCCATGTTATCGGGTCCTAGGTAACGTGGTCTGCTGTATTTCCCATGAACTTTCGGAAGGTTCGCGCGGTTGCTAGGAGAGTTGCTTTCTGCATCGGTTTATACAGATGCTCACTAAGACCCAGTCCCTTGATGTTCTGCAGGAGGTTCTTTGGTATTGCTCCAGTTGTTGAGAGTATTATGGGAATCGTTTGGACGCTGTTCATTGCCCATTGTTTTCGGATTTGCACCTCCAGATCTCTGTATTTCGCGATCTTCTCGTTGTATTTTCGACTTAAGTTGTTGTTGTTAGGTACAGCAATGTCGATTAGTGTAGTTCGCCTAGAAATTTTATCTATTAGTATAATATCTGGTCTATTATGAGCAACTGTCTGATCCATCAAAATTGTTCGGTCCCAATATAACTTGAACTGGTTGTTCTCAAGAATAGGCTCCGGATTGTATTTGTAATAAGGCACTTTTCCTACCTGTAATAGGTCTAACTTTTCTGCTAACTCTTGGTGGAGTATTTTAGCGGCTGAGTCGTGTTTTTCCTTATACTCGGTTGCGGCATACGCTTGGCATCCTCCAGTTATGTGCTGAATTGTCTCTGATGTTCGACAGCCATATCTGCATTGGTCATTTTCTATTGAGGGATCTCTAATGATGAATTTCCGATAGTTCTTCGTCGGATTAACCTGATCTTGGATAGCTAACAAGAAGCCCTCCGTTTCCGAAAACATGTGTCCTGAAATCAACCAGTAGTTCGACGCTGAGTTGTCGACATTATCCTGATTAATCTCATTTGGATGCCGTCCATGAAGTGGCTTCTGTAGCCAGGTTTGTAACTTCTCTTGGTCTGTTTGGTGGTGAGAATTAATATCTTGTTCCCTCAACTGTAGCGGCGATGAATCGTCTGCCTCGCATATTGCTCGATGTAGTGTGGAAGAGTCCGCTAACCAGTGGAAATATGAACGTAAGTTTATTATTTTTTAGTCGAGTTGCGCACCAATATCCACCAATCTTCTTCCTCCTTGGTGTCTTGGAAGCATTCTACCTTCAATGGCACTCCAAGGGTGATGTTTTTGTGCTTTTGTTAGGAGCGTCCTTATTTTTCTTTGCAGGTTTTGTATGTTCGCCCTGCTCCATTTTACAATTTCAAAAGAGTAGCTTAGCGCAGAGCAAGCATACGTGTTAAGCGCCTTAAACAAATTTCTACTATTTAAGTTAGTTCGTAATACCCGCCTTACCCTCCTGACAAATTCGGCTGTTAATTCGGCTTTCATAGTGCCATGGTCAATTCTTTTAGCCTGTTTCATACCTACATATTTGTATGTTTGATCTGCTTCCATTGCAGATATAGTTTCACCGTTCTGCATGTTCAAAATACGGCACTTGTCAAGTCCAAATTGCATTCCGATATCCCCGGAGAACTCCTCTACAATTTTAAGCATTTGTTCTAGCTGGTTTCTGGTAGCAGCCATCAGTTTAAGATCATCCATGTATAGAAGATGATTCACCATATCATCATCATTATTATTATTATTATCACCATCATAATCATTATCAGCATCATCAATATTATCATCTTTATCGATATCATTTTCATCGTTGTTTGAAGTAATATTATAATAACTTGGAGTCACATTGGATTCGGAATTCTCGATGACCATGATGGTTACCACTTCTAGCGTTATAGTCAGGGATCAGTTTTTTAGATATATCGATATTTATATTAATTTTTTCCACATTGCAACAATTCTCCCATTCCAAGTCGTTCGAAACCATGAACCACGTAATCTACATTAATATATACACAAAAATATTCATGTATTTTTCTTGTAAAATCAATTATTTGGCGGAAAATACTGTCGCAGTTTATTTTATGCTACATCTCAATAAGTATTAATGATATATTAAAAATTAATCTAATTTTCAATATTTCTAATCAATAATATATTATTGACTAATGTCATATGAATTTTGTACTTTCAAATGCACTAAGTGTGTTAAAAATATCGTTAATTAATTAACTGTTTATTATGCTTAAAATATGAAAATACAATTTGTTTATTGCTAAGCTTAAAAATAATTTTTTCAGGATAATATATATTCCATTGTTCAGGTTCTATGATCCATATTTGCCGATATAATACAAATTTTTCCTGTGAAATTAATTTGAAGCGTTAGAGTCTCATTTTCCCCCACCACCGTTCCCAAATTGATTCTCGGAAAAGCTGCAAATTTAAATTATTGTCACATCAACAATTTTCAAATAATCGAGTCGAAAACTTGCGCATGCGATAGTCTAAACAATGGTCTATGAATTCCTGCTAAAAAAATAAACAAAGAAAACTATATCTCGGTTTCTATTGACCATAGAGCCTTTTTTTGTTTTTTAAATTCGTAAAAAATATCAGCATTACGTCCAGTTAATTAGCAAACTCTGTTTCATATTAAGGGCCACTTTAACCCTAGGATATATTCCAAAAATATGGTGGCTAACTAGAGTAGTATTTATTTCGAAACTTGGGAAAACAGACTATTCAATCCTTAAAACTCTCGACAAGCTGTTAGGCAGGCATGTTAGGGATGATTTAATGGCAAACAGTCCGTTTCATCAGCACCAGCATGCGTACAGGACTAGGAGATCTACAGAGACAGCGCTTCACGAACTGGTCAGCAAATTGGAAAATACGCTGGAAAACGGAGAAGTGCTTCTAGGAGCATTTCTAGACATAGAAGGGACGTTCGATAATACGTCTTTTCAATAAATTATTACTGCAATAAGGAACGTAAATTTAGAAGAGACCTGTTGCAGGTAGATCGAAACCATGTTAAAAGACAGGTAGATGCGATAATAATTACTGATTCTTCTGCAATTTTGTTGCAGATAAAAAGTCTGTGAAAAGAATAATTAAAAAATGTATGTAGTACATTGTACCTCACCGTATTATGATTTAAATGTATTTTGGATGTATTTGCATCTTATTTTGATACTGATTAAATAAATAGTCATAAACGAAAACTTAAAGCACACTTAAAAAAGTCAGGGTTTATAAATTCAAAAAATTTTTTTTTTTAAATTTTTACTAAATTTATTGAGTTATCCGATTAGAAAAATATACCCATTAAAGGTGTTTTTTTTTATTTTCTAATTAGAGAATATTTTCCCTAGAAACTAACGGTCATGTTTTTTCTTAAATTGAAAATCATTGCAACCTTATATAAACATAGTGGTAACCATAATTGATGTAAGCAATTTAATCGCTCTTTCAAGTTAAAAATTATTCAATTATTTGTATACCGATTCTTAGACAAAAAAACTAGATGAATAAAATATTAATGATACATATCGAATTCGCTAATTTAACTCACAATTTACTGGAGATTAACTTGTAGCGTACAGGGGACTTTACAGAAAAAATGGATTTATAACAATAATAAATTATTCTCAATCAAAAGAAGTAATCGTCCATCTATTCTAAGAACTTTTTCAAAAAAAAGCTTGTATCGAAAAAAATGATACAAAAACATCACGTTTACCATAATTAATTTACATGGTGCTACAAGTTAAGCGTCTGGCTTATTTATCACAATTTTGCGCAACATACTTGTGACACTCCAACTTTTATAAAACTCAGTAATAAGGGTAATTTATTTGTATATATTTGTAGAGGCTGAAAACTCTATCATTACTGAACTTAAAACGGCATTCAATACGTGCTTAACAAACACAATAATACCAGACAAATAGAATAATGTCATAGAAGTGATCATACACAAAAAAGGAGATGCTACATCGCTATAAAACTACAGATCGATATGCTCGTTCTATACTAAAGCATTTACATACCTTCGTAGATTATGAAAAGGCTTCCGATTCCGTAGGGAATTGGGCGATTATAGAATATTATCCGGTCAAGTTATCCCTAAAAAGAGAGGTAAAGTTACCAAAATTCGCATCGAGTTGAAAATTTGTACACATATTTGGAACACTATTACAAATAAGTTGTTAAAAGTCCCCAACGATCCCATTCCTGAAAAAAAAATTATTCAAGGTCAAAGTGGGGAAAAATGGTGTTTTCGCGTTTTTCAGCTAAACGGTAAGTTTTATCATCAAAATAGTTCACATCAAAATTATAGATAATATTACCTATAAAAATTGTTCTTATACTTTTTCTCATAAGAATCGCCGTTTTCGAGATATAATCGCTCAAAAAGTTGAGAAAGCTGCGTTCTCCTCCGCTCTCAAAAGTCGGCTATCTATGATTGTTTTAAAACTGTAAACATTGATATTAACGATATACATCATCGATGGAGGATATTTATTACACCGCGTTATCTGGGATAGTGAAGAAACATTCAACGTAATTCTGGATAAGTACGTTCAGTACGTACGTCGACATTTTGGCCACAGAGTTACTGTAGTATTTGATGGCTGCACCAATTGCACAAGGAACATTAAAGCCGCAGAACAACGTCGTCGAGCTACAACATCTTCATCTTCAGACATTTTATTTGATCAATTTATCCCACTGCTCAACAAAAGTTTCTGGCAAATACCCACAACAAGTCACGGTTCATTTCACTGCTAAAAGAAAGATTGACCAGTGAAGGTATACTTGTCAAACAAGCTGTAAATGATGCTGATGTCCTCATCATTGAAATAGCATTAGAACAGTTCAATTTAACCAACACAACTATTGTTGTTGGTAAGGACGTTGATTTACTGATTTTACTGACTGCTCGAACTCCAACTAACAAAACCATTTATTTTTTAAAACCCGGGAAAGCTTAACATCAATCTGAAATATATTCAACACAAAGTTTATCTGCTTTTGCAAAGTGCCAAAATCATGCTTTGTTTTTACATGCAATAAGTGACTGCGATACGACATCAGCATTTTACAGAAGGGATAAAACATCTGTTTTTAAAATGTTTGAAAAACAAGATTTAGTCGGTTGTGCTGAAGTTTTTAAAAATAGTAACTCTACTCCACAAGAAATTATCACCAATGGAATTCGCTTTCTTCTTGCCATGTACAGAACTCCAAAATAAATTACCTGCATCGATAAGTTCCGCTACGTATCTTTTGTTAAAAATACTCGAAACAAAAAGCGAGTGCAATTAGCTTGTCTTCCTCCAACCTCTGCTTCTGCCCAACACCAGCTATTTCGGATATATTATCAAGTGCAACTGTACATTGGAACCAATTCAGAATACTCGCATCTGCACCAGAAAAACTGCTCAACACAATTTTTTGCAATTGTAAAAGGGATGTATTGCTAAATGAGGCTGCAAAAAAGTTGGGTTATTTTGTTCATTAGCATGTACAAATTGCCAAAGCCTCTCGTGTTATAATGTTGAATCTCCATTAGAAGACGGTTCAATCATATCAACGAAGAGACGTCTGATACATCACTTTTGGAGGGATTTATTTGCGCTCAGCAGGAAGAAGAAGAAGAACGAGAAGACGAAGAACAAGAAGAAGCAGAAGTATTTAACGATAATGAATCTGACGAATAATTGACCTAAATTCAATAGAATCCAGACAGCTTCGATTATTTTTAACTATTTCTTCTTTTTTTAAATCACTACATAGTACAGTATGGTTCGTGAAATAGGCCTACCGGGGAAACCACATTAAAAACAAAACGCGTCAAGTACACTACCTCACAGGTGACGTGGAAACGTGTGCATATTTTGGAGAACGCAGCTTTCTCAACTTTTTGAGCCATAATATCTCTAAAACGGCGACTCTTAGGAAAAAAAGTATAAGAACAATAGGTAATTTTATGGTCTATAATTTTGGTTTGAACTATTTTGATGGTAAAATTTACCGTTTGGCTGAAAAACGCGAAAAACCCATTTTTCCCACTTTGACCTTGAATAAATATTTTTCCAGGCATGGGATCGTTGGGGACTTTTGAAAACTTATTTGTAATGGTGTTCCGAACATTTGTATAAATTTTCAGCTCTATGCGAATTTTGGTAACCTTGAATATCTACTTTGACCGGATAAATAACTAAATAATGCTGGAGTTGACTTGTTATAGAGAACTTATTAAGAATAACTACAGTAAAGCTTCATCATTAGTGAATCTAAATGAAAAACAAATGCATTCCCAGTGGGAAGAGAAATAACACAAGGGGATATCATTGTACCATAGTTATTCAATCTGGCTCTACAAGGAACTGAACAGTCGTAGTTTAAATATAAATGATGAAATGTTAAATCATTTAAGGTTTGTTGATGATGTGGTTTTGTTCGCAAATAGAGAAAAAGATTTGGCGAATTTGCTTATAGAATTAGAATGAGAATCTGAAGCAATTGAGTTAAAAATAAACATAGAAAAGACAAAGGCAATACACATACTTAGGACAGACACTAACATTCAGAGAGGAAAATAAAGACATTGAAATTGAGAAAAGAGTAGCATATATATATATATATATATATATATATATATATATATATATATATATATATATATATATATATATATATATAATATTTTCTTGATTATTGAACCATAAATTATTAAACTTTTTCTTTATTTTATCTTTTCTTGCGTTTAGGTTCTTTATTTAACAACAAATGCAAAACAATTGACGTTTCGCTCTTTATTTCTGGAATTTTCAATGTTTTTTTTTTGTTTTATGTTCCTTTCTAAAAATATTTTTATATAATTAAAACATTCACATAAGAAACATATCTACAATTTTAAAAAACAAACAAGACACTTTAAAACAGTATTTAAATTTTTAAAAAATATTTAGTTTTGCCGATACATACCTTGATATTTTGTTACTCCATTATTAATGAAATTCTATCTTTATATCGACTATTGAGGATACATGGAATGAGAGTTTGTTTTATTTTTTATATATTTTTTATATTTTACAATGCATAAAAAAACAATATAAGGTATACGTTTACTTTTATATTTAAGAGGATATTCAATTTTTGATTCTTATTTGACAGGATCGAAAACTTAATATTTTTGTTTAAATTAGGCTTGTGTAAATGTGGCTCAAATTTCCCATATCTGTTCAGTCGTTAACAGTGTTTTTATCTTTTTTAATTTCAATCATTTCCTTCATTTATAATTTTTGGTAATTCATATCTTTGTTTTTTATTATGGTACTGTTATAATCAAAAGTATGGTTTCATCCTGTTTGTGTTTGTTTAACGCTGTTGAGGCGTTTTTCGTATATTTATGGCCATTCAATCTGTTCTTCAGCAATTGGCTCGTCATGCTTATATATTTTTGGGACAATTTGTGCAAGGGATCGAATATATTACATTTGATTTATTCATGAGAGGAGTTTTACTTTTTAAATTTGTGAAAAGTGTTTTTAATTTATTATGTGACTTGTGGCATACGATAATATCATGCTTTTTTAAAATGTATTTCATTTTTTCTGACAGCTCACTAGTGTAAGGTAATGCTACATATTTTTGTTGTTTATGTTCTATGTTTTTTGTTATTACGTTATTATAAAATTTATATGTTCGTTTATTAATTATTTTGGTGATAGTTTTTTCATTTAAATTATTATTTATTAGTGTATTTTTACTTTTTGCAGTATTTTTGGTCGGAATTCTGGAGACTTTAGGGAGATAGAACGATCAGACAGACTGATTATAACACTATTTTTTTGAGTTTTTGAATGATTAGAGAAACAGTTTAGATATCTGCCTGACCAAGTTGGTTTGGTGTACCATTCAGTTAAAATTTTGTTTTTTCTGCGTATAAGTGTCATATCTAGAAAATTTATTTTATTATTATTTTCTGTTTCGGACGTGAATTGTAATGTTTCGTTGAAACTGTTAAACTCTTGGAGAATTTCATTTATTTTATTTTGTGGCACGGCTGCTATGCAATCATCGACAAAACTTTTTTTTATATTAAAATTTAATTTTTATAAAACTTTTTCCTCTAAATATTCTATTATTAACTGAGCAATGGTAGATAAAATTGGTGATCCCATAGCACATCCATCGAGTTGTTTGTAAAAGGTGTTTTCGCACTAATAGTAATTTGTATTTAAAACAGAAATAGCATCCATAAAATTATTTTTTGTTAGCAATGTATGTTTCTTTAAAATTTCCCATTTTTCTGCTAAAATAGTGTAGACAAGTTGATTTGGTATGTTTGTATACAAAGATATAACATCTAGCGAAATGAGTCTGTAATTTTCAGGTAGGTTTATTGTATCAATAAATTTTTTAAATGCCAATGATTCTTTAATAAACAAAAATCGTTTTTGTCTGTAATATTTGAAATGCAATCCCATAAGAATTTTGATAAACTATAGAATGGCGATTGTATACAAGAAACAATAGGTCTTAGTGGTATATTCTGTTTATGTAATTTTGGTAGGCCGTATATTTTTGATGGAATAGCATTGTGAGTGGTTAGCATTTTTGCATCTTTTTCAGTTAGTTCTTTTACATTGAGCAATTTTTTTATGAAGGTATTATTTTTCTTTTGATATAAGTTAGTCAAGTCTTAATATTTTTATATGTTTTTTTGGTCCTTTAGTTAGTTGTTCATTTTTTTCACGTAATCTGCTTTGTTCATAATTACTGTTTTATTGCTTTTATCAGGCCTTAGAATAATGATTTGAGGATTGTCTTTTATAATTTTTCTTGTTCGATACAATTACTTTTTAAAAATTTTTTGGAGGCTGTTACTTTTTATTGTTTGGTGTCTTATTTTGATTTTATGGTTAGTTAAAACATTAGTTACTTCAGCTCTAATTATGTCCTTCTTGTGATCTGGCTCACTGCTAATAACAGATTCAATTGAGGCTATATATTCGATTATTGAGATATCTTTTTCTTTTGATAATGCTTTAAATAAAGGGCGAAACGTCAATTGTTTTGCATTTTTTGTTAAATAAATAACCTAAACCCAAGAAAGACAAAATAAAGAAAAAATTATATATATGTATATATATATATATATATATATATATATATATATATATATATATATATATATATATATATATATATAAATTATACCTTTTAATCATTTCGAAGAAACTCATATAAAGAACCGAAATTGCATCATCCTGTATATAAAAAAACATTATTGTTGATACTAACGTGACTGTCAATGACTGGAGTCAAGGCTAAGTTACGTTAGATTTTAAAGGTGGTGAACTAAACCTTTTTTATTCTTCATTATCTCTTATGTATTTCCATTATATGAGGAAGACACCAATTATTACGCTAAAACGCAAACATAAAAAAATTAAATTGGTTTTTCCAATTTTTTTTCTACCTTCAACAAAAAGAAAATTATTCGAAATTCAATAAAAGACAAGTGGTTTTGACCAATTATGTTCTTGGTAATAAAAATATCTTCACACGTTTCTTACATTTTTTGAAATGAATTTATGAAGTTTCTGGCTTCAAAATGTACAGTTTGATACTGTTGAATTGTTCGTATCAAAATAAATCATTTTCAAAAAAAGATTTTTTGCCGATATAAAAGACGTTTAAAATTCAATACACAGTATTAAAAACAGACTCCCCAAAAATATTTATATATTATTAATAAAATCGACTGCAGTGGTATTGAATGTGGTAATTTAGGATGAATTTATTACATGAATAAATTTTCTTATCAGAAATTTAATTTAGGAAACAAATTAATAAATTCAAGGATTGCAAATATAAAAAGGAAGAATTACTGGAGTCCTGTAAAACAATCCCTACGTTTTTTAAGTGAAATTTATTTTGACCAATTTAAAAAAAAAAACAGTTTAATAGAAGTACGAAAAAATTAAAAAATCCTTATCTGGTGTTCTCGCAGTAGTTACAAAAAAAGATCAGGCAAAAATGGAGCAAAAAAAAAGAGCTAGAGCTGCAGAAAATTAAAAAGGACGAAAAAATTAAGAAATTAAACTGAAGACAAGATTAAAATGTTGTATTTAAAAACAAATGAATGAATTAGTTCAAAAGAGTGGTGATACTTGATCTTGCATCGAGATTTTCTCGAAAATAACTAATTATTTCATTTGAATTTCTATTTGTGATTTACAAGCCAAACGGCTTCGCACTCCCTCTAGAGAATATTGACTCATACCAGGTACACAAAGATACCAAAAGTATGAAGTTCTGTGGGAACCCTTTGCATGTTATCGGGTCCTAGGTGACGTTGCTGTATTTCCTACGAACTTTCGGACGGTTCGCGCGGTGCTAGGAGAATTGTTTCTGCATCGGCTTATACAGATGCTCACTAAGGCCCAGTACCTTAATGTTCTGTAGGAGGTTCTTTGGTATCACTCCAGTTGTTTCCAGTATTATGGGAATCGTTTGGACGCTATTCATTGCCCATTGTCTTCGGATTTGCACCTCCAGATCTCTGTATTTGGCAATCTTCTCGTTGTATTTTAGTCTTAGGTTGTTGTTGGTAGGTACAGCAATGTCGATTAGTGTAGTTCGCCTAGAAATTTTATCTAATAGTATAATATCTGGTCTATTATGAGCAACTGTCTGATCCGTCAGAACCGTTCGGTCCCAGTATAACTTGAACTGGTTGTTCTCAAGAATAGGCTCCAGATTGTATTTGTAATAAGGCACTTTTCCTACCTGTAATAGGTTTAACTTTTCTGCTAACTCTTGGTGGAGTATCTTAGCGGCTGAATCGTGTCTTTCCTTATACTCGGTTGTGGCAAATGCTTGGCATCCTTCAGTTATGTGCTGGATTGTCTCTGATGTTCGACAGCCATATCTGCATTGGCCATATTCTATTGAGGGATCTCTAATGACGAACTTCCGATAGTTCTTCGTCGGAATAACCTGGTCTTGGATAGCTAACAAGAAGTCCTCCGTTTCCGGAAACATCTGTCCTGAAATCAACCTGTAGGTCGACGCTGAGTTTCCGACATTGTCCTGATTGACCTCATTTGGATGCCGTCCATGAAGTGGCTTTCGTAGCCAGGTTTGTAACTTCTCTTGATCTGTTTGGTGGTGAGAAGTAATATCTTGTTCCCTCAACTGTAGCGGCATTGAATCGTCTGCCTCGCATATTACTCGATGTAGTGTGGAAGAGTCCGCTAACCTGTGGAAATATGAACGTAAGTTTATTATTTGTTGGTCGAGCTGCTTACCAATATCCACCCATCCTCTTTCTCCTTGGAGTCTTGGAAGCATTGTACGTTCAATAGCACTCCGAGGGTGATGTTTCTGAGCTTTTTTTAGGAGTGTCCTTATTTTTCTTTGCAAGTTTTGGATGTCCGTTCTGCTCCATTTTACAATTCCAAAAGAGTAGCTCAGCGCAGAGCAAACATACGTGTTGAGCGCCTTAAATAAATTTCTACTATTTAAATTAGTTCGTAATACCCGCCTTTAGCCTGTTTCATACCTAGATATTTGTATGTTTGGTCTGCTTCCATTGCAGCTATAGTTTCACCGTTCTGCATTTCAAAAGCCGCCGGTTGTATCTTCCCTTTAACGATGTTCAAAATACGGCACTTGTCAAGTCCAAATTGCATTCCGATATCCCCGGAGAACTCCTCTACAATTTTAAGCATTTGTTCCAGATGGTTTCTGATAGTAGTCATCAGTTTAAAATCATCCATGTATAGAAGCTAATTCACTCTGAGTACCTTTTCGTTGTTATTTCTAACACCAAAGCTCTATCTGGTGGAGTTTAAACGGCGTGATAGTGGGTTCATTGCAAGGCAGAACCACAATGGGGTAAGTGAATCTCCCTGAAATATTCCCCTCCGTATCGGAATGGTGTTAGTTTCGATGGTGTCGCTGGATGGCACTTGCAATTGGATTCTAGTTCTCCAGGTTGACATAGTGCGTTCTAAAAAGGAAACAAAATTATTATCGACCCTGTACATTCTCAATATATATTTGAGGCACTCATGTGGCACCGAGTCGAAGGCCTTCTTATAATCTTCGGTTGGCACAGGCTTGGTTACATATGACAGAGTCAACAATCAATTATTCCTTGCATCCCATTGCTCCCCTCGTGCACCCTTTCTGTTGAATTGCAATTATGTTATTTTGCTCACAATGTGCATAGATGGGTTGGGTCAAGCAGGAGGTGATCACCTTATACAGTGTGGGTAGGCAGATGATCGGCCTATACTTAGCTGGGTCATGTTGAATTTCTATAAAGATATTTTATTATTAATCTTGCATAAGAGCATTGTTTATATTTTGAGCAAAATTCATACCACATGAACCAGATGAGAGAATCTCTATCAGTATTGACACGCTGTTTATTTTATAAGGTATATCTTTTCATAATTTTTAAAATATTAACAAATTTACCATTACGTTAAATATCGCGTTTAATTAAAAACAGATAAACATGAAATAATTACCAAATTGTTTAAAATAATGAACTTTTTTATATTCTGTTTTAGGTGGATTCACCGTATCATTGATGTCTTCCTTTTTATGGTTTTTAGGAACAAAATGATTATATATGTTTACTATATATTTGATTTCTATTACGAAATTAGTCAAGGTCATAACAGAAAATAGAGGGAAATTCCCGAATTACCTAGAATAATAAATACTGGAAAAAGCGTCTTAAAAATATTTTTAAAACGGTTTAACCTGTTGAACCTGTGAAATCAAATGCTTTTCCCAAAACGATTCTTTTTTCCTGCCCCCATATTTACGCGGAAAACCGGAATACTGCTCAATCTTACTGGCCCTATCTAAAATATTTAAATATCGCTTTATGTCACTATTTTCAATTAACGTTCTATATACACTAAAGAAATCTTTATACTTCTCTAGTCTTCCTATAATCTCTTAAAAGTGCGGATATCTGTTTGTCTTCACAGCGTCCTCATAATGGCGATCTTCCGCCACACCTATTAGCATTAGGTGCTTCCTTCGCTTAGGGTATCCAGTTACAATAGCTTTGTTCGCGGTAAGGATTTAGAACCGATTCTGAACTAATACGCATGCGCAGTTGAAATAGCAGCGTTCGCGGATAACAAAGTTCAGAATTTTTAGTTACAGTCCCATGTTCGCGGAGTAAATAATTCGGTTCGAAATCTAAGGATTGAAGAAGAACTGTAAGTTCGGAATTTTATGCAGCGCCAGCGTTTATGCTGCGGCCGCAATGTGCAACTATTTGACAATTGTTTTTATTTTATTTTAGGTTTTTCTCTTGTTTATGTCATTCGTTGCATTTGATGTTCCAGTATATATTTTATTATATTATATTGGTTTTACTTTAATTAGTGTTAATCGACCTAGAATCTTAAATAATAAGTTAAAAAAGTGTTAGTTTGAACCTAAAAAAAAATATATTTTTAGTGAATACTCCCATTATGTCAAATCATTTATCATCCAGCGATGAGGACTTAAAAGAAATTTTAGAGTTACTCAAAATTCCTAAAAGTACAAATTATTTTGAGGAAATTTTGCCCCCCATTTTCAGTTAAGCTGAGAAATGGACAAGAACTGGCGTGTATTATGGTTTGCGATAAATGAAGTTGCATCGTATCAGACCGGGTTTTAGTTTTATTAAAAATGTTTTTTGAATCAAAAAGAAATGGACCTAAAACTATTGCGTTTTATTTTTTGTTTAGAGAAACCCCCATCTTTTTATTAGGCGTATGTTTAGAATTAGATTTACTTTGAGGCTCCCGAAATATGATCTTAACACAAAATAAAGAGTAAACAATAGATATCTGTTTAAATATATATTTGTTTATCAAAAATTCTATTCAGCAAAAAACAAGACGTTTTATTTCAAAAGGAACTGACAATTAGACTTTATATTATATAAGAATAACAATTATAATTGTAATCTTGACTATGACCTTTAGATCAAAGATCAAGGTGAAACATTGTCAAGATGTTATTTTTTATGGAAAAACTTTTTTTAAGAAGTAGATTTAAAAGCTAAAAACGTTTTTTTCTGAGATATTTTTAGATTTTCGTAAGATTTGAACCTTATATGACCTTGAGGTCAATGATCAAGGTGAGGCTTGTAGTTTGGATGATTTTTTGTATGTAAAATCCATTTTTAAACTATTTTTTCGGTAGTTTTCTTATTCATGTTATTTTTAAACATCAAAAGGTTAGAATTTAGTGACTTATACTAAATTCTAATTTAATCATCAATAGGTTAGAATTTAGAGACTTATATAGATTAAAATACTCGATTTAATCTGAATCGAAGATCATGGTAACATAGCAAAGGAACAGCGGTGCCATAATATTTGAATACGGATTTTTACAAATGATTTTATGAACCGTCGGCATTAGCATTACCCAATGTATGCCACGTGGAGGTTGCGCGATCGGATTTTAAACACCATATAGCCCTTAAAAGGGCTGATTGTTTTCTAAAATTGTTACAGGCCTTTAATTTTTAATAGATTATTGTGGTTGATTGTTTATGTTTTAATGAAGTGGTCTATTGCCTGCATCATGCACAGTTTCTAGTACTCTTTCAGATGGATATTTGACGTGTTCTTGATGTTTCGCATATCCTAAAAACCATATAGCGCTAGCAACATGTGCACATGTGCCAACAGTACGCGCACCAGATTTGCATGAACAATAATAACCCAGGATATGATTTTCAACTTCACGTTCTTCAAAATCTATTTGTTCATTTTCTTCATCAGTTGATACATAAGCTATCCAAAGCTGATATTTAATAGCATTACAAAACCGTGAAAAAGCACGAAGTCTCAAGAAACCAGGCTCTGGAAATCTATTTTTATCCCTTAACATCTCCAGCTGGAACTCCTCTTCAGCTTCTCGACGCAATTTATCTTGCACATATGAAGGAGCCAACTTCACTTGATATATGCCAATTGTTAGGTCTTTTATTTGCTCAATTGTTAAAATCGGGAAGTCCTGTACTTGTCCAGCAGTTAAGGAAACCCATCTTTGTGCATTTCTTCTGTAAAGATTCTCAGCTTCTACACGAGTCTGTACGACATTTGGCTGTCTACTACGATCAAGTAGTCGTTGAGGCATTTCAACATTGGCTCCTTCCATCAAAATGAGAGGGCGATATTTATTTATAATTGCACCAGCTATTCTGTATAAGTCTCCAATATATGGAATTTGTTCGATTTGTATTGATTTGTGCGGACGCAAGTCATAACCCTGTATCTCAAAAATTATTAACTTTTGGACTTTGTTCTCATGAGATCTTTTGATCAGAAGATCTAGACCTACAACATACTGAATTTTCAATGAATTTGACCGAGATCCAATTTCCATTTGATTTGAGCGGACACAAGTCATCCTTCTGTATCTCGAGAACTATTAGCTTTTGGACTTTGTGACCATGAGAACTTTTGATCAGAACATCTAGACCTACAACATACTGAATTTTTAACGAATTTGACCGGGATCCAATTCCCATTTGATTGGGGCGAGGTCCTTTGTTCTTATAGATCGTCCGGAAACTGTCCGTTAGAGAAGGAAATATCTCCTCAAGTAAAAGACAGAGTTGCTAGAAATAACACAACTTACAAAATTAATAATTTAACTGAACTTTTGAAAGATTTTTTTGAATAAAGTTACTGCGAAAAATTGGGAAAAATCCATATAATAAAAGAATAAAACAAAATGTGGTATAAGAGGGAAAATCGGGTCTATTTTCCTGAACTCAAAGCTCTTGGGGGGGGGGGGGGCGATCGCCCCCACCGCTCATCCCTTGGATCCGCACCTGATTATCATACATATTTAAGCATGATCTAGGATGAGTAAATTCTCCCCTATTTCCGTTTTCATTATCGCTCCAGAATAAAAATTAAACGTGGGTTTTTCATTTGCGCAATTTATGTAAACAATATTCTTAGCTTAAACAATTAAGTAATTCCGTAAATAAAACATAATTCTTTATCAAGATTTAAAAAAATAGCTATATTACTTAAAAATGAATGCGGAACTGACTTCAAATCTATCTTATTTTTAGTGTAGACACTCCTTTTTCACCGTAAATGCATTATTGCATCATTATTACCAATTAATTCAAAGTACTTTTCTGAGTATAAATGACTATAGTGTGTAATTTTAATTTATTAACAATAAACACTTGAAATGAAGATTTTTTAAATATTTTAATACATAAACAACGTAGTTAAAAAACTCAATTATATCGTAGGGAGATTGGGATTTACATCGGTAAAATAATTCAAGAACTATGAGGTCATATGTTTAATTGTAGTAGTCCGAAAACGTTAAAAATTACTTATGTATACAATAGTACATTTTCGTTTATATTTGTTATTAGGATAAATACTACACTGGCCATCGATATTTCACGCTGATTTAGGCTTTTGAATTTCAAAACATTGCTCAAATGCACCTCGGATACGCAATATATTAGGGTGCCCTAACAGCTATCGGCGTTGTTGTTTTCTCTGTAATTTCGTCGCTTCTTTGTTTTGTCTTTGAGTTGACTCTTAGCATATATCCACAAAATTTTATCGCAAAATTTGGCCTTTGAGATCTTGCAGAATAATTTTCAAACAATTCTTTTTGTGTTTCTGAATTATTTATCAAGAAGAAAAGTATCCGAGGTTTCCCGTAACAATTTCGATGTTGTAGAGGACATGAAAATAAGAGACAGGTGGGAAGGACTCTTCAACTTAAGGGAACAGTTAAATACCTGGGAGTAATTCTGGACTCACGATTGAGCTGGAATGATCATATTGAGGCTTAAACCAAGAAAGCCCTATGTACTTTCTGGGCTCGTAAACGAGCCTTTGGGTTTACATGAGAACCTAAAGTGCTATTTTGAATATACACTATGGTGATCTGTCCCATGATAACGTACGCCGCTATTGTATGGTGACGTAGTACAACAAAGCGCAAACACATTCTTCAACTTGACAAAGTTCAGAGAATGGCTTGTGTGGGAATATTGAGTGCGATGAGGACTGCTCCCACCAGGGCTCTGGAAGTCCTGGTGAACCTACCTCCTCTTCACTTATACATAGAGAGCGAGGCCCTGAAGACTGTTTATCGTCTCAGTTGCCTGGGATATCTTGGAATTGGCATGGGCGGTGACTCAGGTGTCTGTAAAAGCGCGGTGGAGAGGTGTCCATCACTCCCCATGCGGATAGACTACATGACGCCGTTTTTAAACCCCAACCTCTCCTTTTAGATATTTATGTCAAGTAGAGAGGATCGGAAGGGAGAACAAAATCTTCCGAAAAATAGATCCAGGTGGTATACTGATGGATCTCGACAAGATAAAGAGCTGGAGCTGGAGTATTCGGCAGGAGCACAGGAGTTAGAGAGTACTATGCTCTCGGACAATGTGCGACAATTTTCACAGCGGAAATTTATGCTACTCTGCAGTGTGCCTATTTCTGTGAGAGGGACATAGACAGGAATAGAGTAATAAATATATCAAGAAATTGACGGATTTTGTATTTCAGTGTATATTAGAAATTATTACAATCGGCCAAGCGCTTTCGGTCTCTCTATCGGACCATTCTCAGGGCTCAGACCTTATCAAAGGGCACACCTCAACCCTGCCAGTTTGAGGAAAGTCGCGAGCGTTGCCTCCACACAGAACAAGATGTATACAATTAAAAAAACCTCTAGAAACATTTAAAATCAAAACTAAAACTAGAACATTCACATTAAAACAATAAAACTTTTATTGTTTTAATGTCAATGTGTACAGTGTATTGAATGTTCTAGTTTTAGTTTTGATTTTAAATGTTTCTAGAGGTTTTTTTAATTGTATACATCTTGTTCTGTGTGGAGGCAACGCTCGCGACTTTCCTCAAACTGGCAGGGTTGAGGTGTGCCCTTTGACAAGGTCTGAGCCCTGAAGATGGTCCGATAGAGAGACCGAAAGCGCTTGGCCGATTGTAATATTTCTAATATACACTGAAATACAAAATCCGTCAATTTCTTGATTTCTTCGGTGTACAGCCTGTTAATAAATTAATAAATATATGCCCAGAGAGTAAGGCTGCGATATTGACACTAAAGTCCAGTATCCTGACTTCATGACTGTTGTCTGAGTGTAAGGATATACTAAATGGTATGATAAGGAAAGGCTTCACAGTCAGACTCGTATGAGTCCCGGGTCACTCGGGCATATGCGGGAATGAGAAAGCAGATCATCTGGCAAAGTTGGGTTCGGCGACCGAACCGTATGGACCCCAACCCATATTATCTGTCCCAATTGCTATTGACAAAAGGAAAATAAAATCGTTACTGGAAAGCAAATTTATTGAATCTTGGAGGGGAGCTCCTGGAATGAGGTGTGCTAAGGAACATATAACTGGGTCTAGCGCACGGCGTATGAAGGGGCTGCTCTCCTAGGAAAGGAAAGAGCTGCGAATTATGGTGGGATTGTTGACAGGACATTGTCACCTCAAGGGCCATCTTCATAGAATCGGTGTCGAAGGCGACCCGACATGCAGATGGTGTTTGGAGGAGGACGAAACTGTTGACCATGTTCTCAGAGAGTGCTTAGCACTCAACAGACTGAGACAGAGATATTTCGGAGATACAGTTTTGTTACCGGAAGCAGTTAGGCAAGTTCATCTAACGAGGCTGCTTGGATTGGCAAAGGCGATCGGCCTCGAATAACCTGCAGATATGGTGGGATGTAAAGGGTCCAATGGAGGTCTAGGCATCGATAATCTAGTATTACCACTCCTTTTTCATTCATTCATTCATTCATTCAAGAGACAGACATTTTTTGTCGACAGAGATTCATTTTTTAATGGGGTGAAAATCCAAAAAAGAGTAGTGTTTTAATTATCTGAAGTTCCAAATAAGATATCTTTACAAACCAAGTGTAACTTACTTGTTTTTTTGAAACGAAGTAAAATAATGATGGTTTTACCACCAAGCATATTATCTCTTATATGTTCATGTTTTATAAAGGTAAACCTGCATTTTATTCACATATTCTAGGTCCAAAAATTATAACTAACGAAACTAGGATTTAAATGGCGATTCTAACAACATATCCGTACAATTTTTAGTTACTACCAACCTTCAAATAACACGTATCAAAATTTGATGATATTATTCATCAAGTTATTGAAGTTTTAGTGACGCACCTCCTGACATTTTTAAAACAGTGGAAGCAACCATTTGTCCCTGTTTTGCTGAATTTAAATGCGATCGTACAGACACGAATGATGCTGAACGTTCTGGACACTCAAATGAGGCTGTTACACAAGAAAACACCAGAAAAGTTCACAAAATCGTTTTAAACAACCAAAAAGCGAAAGGGTGCGAGATAGCTGACTTACTGACTGACTGAATCCGTAGCACTACAACCCAGGTTGGGTCTCGGCTGCCTCGACTATCTGCTTCCACCTAGAACGGTCTTGTGCCAGCTCCCTCTATTCTTGCTGGTCAACTTCAAGGATAGCTAGATCCTTGTAGATGTTATCCCTCCATCTAAGCCTGGGTCTTCCCTGTGGTCTTTTTCCTTGTGGTGCTTCCTCCCATACCCGTTTTATTAATGGATCGTTTTGACTCCTTTGAATATGACCTGCCCATCGTAGTCTTCGGGACTTTATTTCTTGAATGATGTCAGGGCTTTGATATATTTGTTCAAGCTCTATGTTCCTTCTCATTCTGTGACGACCTGTTTCACGGTCTCGGTATGGGCCATATATTATGCGCAGGATTTTTCTGTCAAACCTTCTTAGCAGCTCCGTATCATGGACTGTCAGGGTCCATGTTTCACTGGCGTAGATTGCTACTGGTCGTATTATTGTTCGATAAATTTCAGTTTTTGCCTCTCTAGAGATAGCTGACATCGTAAAGATGGGAATAGACCATGCATGAGTATTTGGGTATGCGAAAACAAAGCAAATATTCTGAAGCAATATGAGGAGACAAAAATATGACAGATGCATCAAATATTACTACAAGTAGCGTTTGTAATTCAGCAGTAATTTCTATACCGCCAATAAAAACAATAAAATTAAGGCCATCTACAACTGCAAGTAATAAAAGTAAAGCTCCCTATCCACGTTCTGTTAAAAGACATAAAACTGTTGAAGATATGACAAGATCATGAAAAATTTTGAAAGATAAAATCTCAAAATCAAATGAAAATAATATACATATTCCTAATCTGCTGCTGCAGTTTTATATCAAACGTATAAATACCATGTTTACGTCTTTTGCTTTCGCCTTGGAAGAGAAATAAGAAAAAAGCATATTAGGAAGTCATTAAGGATTATATTTCGATTGACTATTTTATTTTGCTGATTGTAAAATTTGACAAATTCTAATTGTGGTTTTCATGAGAATTTTGAATTCAAATTTCTTCTTCTTCTTCTACCTTCTATACTAGGTCCCTGACCTGTTCCTTCTTCGATTTTCCTAATTTTGGACTTAAATTATCGCTCCACCTTTTCTGTGGTCGACCTCTACTGCGTGTACCACTAGGCGATTTATCTCGTGCGATCCTTACCAGTCTATCCTCTGTCATTCGGCTTATGTGTTTGTTCCATTGTGTCGTTGTTGGACCCACTCATTAATGCAGTCTGTGTTGCATGATTGCTTGATGTTATCGCTTCTTTCTCTGTCTAGTAGCGTTTTTCCTGTTATTCGTCGAAGTATTCTCATTTCTGTAGCCTCCAATAGTTGTTTCGTTTTCGTCGTCTCTGGCCGTATTTCTGAGGTGTATGTCATAATAGGTCTAATTGTGGTTTTGTAGATCCGAACCTTTGTTTCGTGTTGTAAGTGTTTGTTTCGCCAGATCACGTCGTTGAGGCAACCCGCCACTTTGTTTGCTTTGGCCACCTGCCCTCTTACTTCATCTTCGATGTTTCCATAACTAGTTCCTAGATATTTGAAACTCATTTCTTGTTGTATTATTCGACCGTCTAGTTCTAGTTTGCATCGGAGGGGTTCTTTTGAGGTTATCATACATTTAGTTCTTTCGGCTGAGATAATCATATTACATTTTCTTCCCGTAAGATTAAAGGTATTTAAGAATCTCTGGAGGTCGTCTTCATTTTTCGGCACGTATCACAGCGTCATCAGCGTAACAGAGAATTTTTATTTCTGTATCACCCATTTTATATCCTCTACCAACTCGCACCTCCTTTATTATTTCGTCCATTATCATGTTAAACAACAAAGGACTAAGCGATTTTTCCTGTCTAATACCGCTGTTGATTGGTATGGGTGTTGATAATTTACCGTTAGTGCGAATCCAAATTTGATCCTATAAATTGGTATGGCATTATACGTAGTTATTTTTGGAATATTCTTGTCAAAGCAAACAATTACTCTTTTATCAAGATTCGATAAGAGACGTATTGAGCAGCACCATTTTTCGATATTTTGACGGTTCTATTTGATCACGAAAATCGCTTCATCCGCATCGTTACCAGAGCTTTAACAGTTTTAATAATTAATTTGATTTAATGGTTGCTCATGCATTTTGTTTTTAGTTGATCCTGGTAAATAATGATTCTATTACATATTACACGCTAGTTAAGTGTTAAAAGAGTATTATAGTTTTTGATTGTTTTCCCAATTTTTTATAAATGTCATTAAATAAACAATCTAAAAAACAAACAAATAAAGGAAGAGGTTGAGTTGAACTATAAAATACTGTCACAGATCTTTTGGAAACAGTTCCCTCGAGAATGGCACTAAGAATGGTTTCCCTATTTACAGTAATTTTTATATGTAGCATAGGGATTATTTATGGAGCCCCTAGCAGTAATTATAACGAAAATTTACAAGCAAATGCACAGAATGTTCCTGACGTACAGCTACAGGTAATAAGAACTTCAATAATCTTAAAATATTTTGTTTTCAGGAATGACAATTTTAATTTCATATCTCAAGATTACTTTATATTTCATTTTTATATTGATAAATTGAAACAAAAAATATGTGTTTGATATTTTTTTCTCATGCATTTGAGTCTTGTGATTTCTATTTATTATTAATTTTACTTTCAATATTATACCCAAATAATATAATTATAGCATATTAATTCAGTTGATCACATCTTTTTCTTAAATCGATTATTTATAAAAATTTAAGTATTTCTAAATAATTTCTAAAAAGGACAGTTTTAAACTGCAAACTATAACTTGTTACATTTCAGCTCCAACACGAGTCTACTGAAGAAGATACTGATCAGTTGAGAGAAAAGAGGTCAGCCATCCCATGGGGTAATAGAGGAGGCGGTGGTGGTTTTGGAGGAGGCGGTGGTTTCGGACGTGGTGGAGGCGGCGGCTTTGGTGGAGGCGGTGGATTTGGTGGAGGCGGCGGATTTGGTGGAGGCGGTGGATTTGGAGGCGGCGGCGGTTTTGGAGGAGGCGGTGAGTAGTAGGAAAAACTTTACTGTCAAAAATTCAGTCACATGACTTATTTTGTCACCTAGGAACTAATATTTTTTTTGTAATACATTTTTATAAACATAAAAATTTGAAAAAAGAGTATGAATATTGAAAAATTGTTAAACTGATAAATATTTATTGTTATAGGTGGGAGAGGAGGGCGTGCATATGGTCCTAAGCTCTGTGGAAACTGTGGAAAATAAGTAAGTAAAGAAATTAAGGGTGCTCACATTCACTTCATTAATGTGAGAAAGTTTTTAATTAATGATTCTTAAAGAATATTATTATTAATATAAGTTTTCCAAATGCTAATCAAAACTGTTTGCGGGAAACCAATTTAAAAAATAACTGACATTTTCTTTCCAATTACAGGTTAACTTACTGCGGCTAAAGAAAAATCACCAGGAAATGTTGTATATTGTGATAAAAAATAAATACATTTTATGTTGAAAATAGTTTTTTTCCCGTTGGACATTAAAAAATGTATTCACATTTTAATCCAAATAAGTTGAATAAGATTGGTAAGAAAATGTGAATGTTTCGCTAGGAAAAAAATATTTCCAATTACATGCATGAACCAGTTAACTCTAATAATAAAAAATACTTATAACATACATTTTTGGAGTGATTTTGTTGCTAAGTCATTTAATAATTTGGCTATTGACAAATTGCCATCACAGTCTAAGAAGTAAACTAAAATAAAATGAACATTCTGAAGTTCTTAGCTTATTTTACCATTAAACATGGGAAGCTACCTGCGTTCCGGGAAGGTTGACATGCTGTTGGTATATGGGTTTTGTAAAGGAAATGTGCGTGGAAGTGTTAGGGTTTACATGGAGAGATTTCCTAACCGCCGAATACTAAACCATTAAATATTGGTCAACTCTGAGAAACGGGCAACTTTGAGAAAACATTTGAAGGCAGTGATTGTATAATTCGAACAGTCGAAAAGATGAGGAAATTTTGGAAAGAGTTGAAGAAGGACCAAGTATTAATACCCACCGTTTAGAATGTAAGTTGGATATCCTTATAACTATTGTAAATGATATTTTAAAAGAATAGTTGTTACATCCATATGTCCATAAAATTCAGGAAATTTTACTGATTAATCCCCTCATATGCCATACATTTTGTCAATTTATTCGAAACAAAAGAATTTGTGATCCAAATTTTGGTAGACATGCTTTATAAGTTTATAAGTTTTCAAGAAGTAAAAAAGCTTACAAATACATACGGTTATTGGATAGAATTATCTAGGATATCATAACGTTGATGTCATAAAAATTCAGAAGCGATGTTTACAAGTAACGTCAGTTTTATAACACTTACAATATTGTATAACCGGTCGCTATGGAACTAGAAAACCTCATATTAGAGTGAAAAATCTTCTTCTTCGACCTTATCTGTTCCGGATGTGGGCTATGCGCGCTTTATTGGCTGCAACGCGGAACAGTTCAATGAAAATCACATCAAACCATTTCCGTAAGTTGGAGAGTCAGGAAATTCTCTTTCTATCTGGTTCTCTGCTTCGTTCTATTTTACCTGCAGAAATAGTTGCAACAGGCGGTATTCGACAGGGTTTCTCTGGATATGATCCAAGTACTTCATTTTTCGTTGATTTATGGTGTACATAAGAATCAGTTGACAGTTTATCCATCTGAGGACCTCCTCGTTGACTACCCGATCAAGCCCAGAAATTCTTAGGATTCTTCGATAAAGCCACATTTCAAAAATCTGGATCTTTTTTTCTTTTACTTCAGATATTTTCCAAGCTTTGACACCATAGAGTAATATTGAAAAAATATAGCATTCTATCATTCTCTTCTTGAGGGTCATGCTGAGATCTCGACAGCAAAGAAAGTGGTTCATTTGTATAAACATTGCTCTGGTCTTTTCTATTCTACACTGGAGTAGTCTCCCGACACGTTGATGTTGAAACTAAAGTAAGTAAAACTGCCCACTCTCCCGATAGCTTCGTTTTACAGTACACCACACCGTGTTGATCAGGGGACTATTTATACCCATATACTTCGCCTTATTAATAATTAGTTCCAGCCCGCACTGTTCACTTGTGTGTGTAATCCTGTTAACAAGTTCTTCTAGCCCTTTTAAGCTATTAACCCGTAAGACAGTATCGTTGACAGCAGTCGAAAGCCTTAGCGTAGTTTATAAAACACACATGAATGTCGCAGCTTATATCTCTACAGTGCTACATAAGGACTTGTATGGCAAATAATGCCTCTCGAGTACCGATGGAGTTGCGACACCCGATCTGCGACTCACCTATATGTTCTTCATATTTCTTAATGAAATGAAATGAAATGAAATAATTTATTAGCCATAAAACTGATACTTCAGCATTGGTTTCGTCTACAGTATACAATTAAATAAAAAATATATACATAACATACCTTAAAGCTAGAAAAAACAAGAAACCGTTATATTAGTTAGTATCATTAGATACTTGTTATATTATAAAAAATGTAAAATAACTTAATCTAATATTTAATAATAAAAACCACAGATTAAAATCCTAAAACACCTAACGGGAAAGAAAAAAATAAAACGATAAGAACACTATCCGTAGCACTGGTCAGCGAAGGACGCAACGAAATAATCACTCAGTACACAGTAAAAGAGTCAGTACATCCTACAGGCTTAAGTATTCGTTAAAAGAATAAAATGACCCTTGAACAAGAAATTTTTTTATATCTGTTTTGAATTTATTAATGTTTGGTATGTTTTTTAATTTTGCAGGTAATTTGTTAAACAGAATAATGAAATTATAAATTGGGGATTTCTCTAAGAATGCCGTTCTATGTTTAGGTATGCTAAGAATGTCACTATTTCGTGTATCATATCTGTGACCCTGACCAAAAGCGGCCGCAAAACTGAGCCCTGCGACACACCCAAGGCGACTTTTTTGCAATCTGATTTACTTTTTTGGTATCGAACAAATATACTCCTATCAGACATATACGAGTTGATTAGTTTTAGGATATTTCCTCTTATACCCGAAGCAAAGAGCTTTCTCAATAAGAACTCTTTACTCATAGTATCAAACGCACTTGTTAAGTCAAACATTAGATACATCACATACTTGCCCCTGTCGAGCTCTGCATATACAAAATTAAGTAAATCACAGCATGCTGTCTCGATGGATTTGTTCTATCTGAAACCATGTTGGCAAGGAGTAATAATTGAATTCTGGTTGAAAAAATTTACACACCGTATATTATTTTTTCAAAACTTTAGAAAATACACTCAGTATATATATTTGCCTGTAATTGGCCGGGTTGTGAGGATCATCCTTTTTATATATTGGCGTAACTGCCGCCTGCTTTAGTATTTGAGGAAAAATGCCCTCTGTTTATTAAATATGTCAAGGGAAGTGCGACAGATTCTGAAATTAATTTTAAAATTTGAGGACTTATACTATCGGAACCTGAGGAGCGTTTGTTCTTTAACGAATTAATAGTCGATACTATCCTTTCCTGAACCACCGCAAAAACTACTATTGTTTGAGGAATTGATTCTATAGTTGTTGCTGGTAAGGACATGTTTCGACCGTAGGCTTCAAACAACTTCAACTTGGTAACAGAGTTGAAATATTCACCGAAGTGGTTAGAAACCTCTTGAGGGTCATCGCTTTCACCATTGCTGAAGGACAAAATGATGTTATGGTTTGTTACCCTTTTCTGTCTATTAAGATTTTGGTTAATACAATTCAATATTTCTTTCGTTTTGTTGGTTGCATTATTTATTTTGTCTCTATAATAAGTTTTTTTTGCGTTTTGTATACTCCGCCTATAATCTTTTTTTTTTGTTGCGATAAAGCATCCTATGTTCGGTACTGGCTATATATCTTTGTAAGAAATAAAGATTGTCCAGTTCCTTTCTTTGTCTTGCCAAAAAAGGACCATACCACGCATTCGTTTTTGTCATCGATTTTTTGTAACTTCGTCTCACTCCCAACGGAGAACTCAAATCCAAGTAATGACCAACAGTAGATGAAAACTCTGACCAGGCAACATCCGCGCTTGAAAGTTCCTGTAGAAAAGATCAATCAATCCGCTCTAAAAGATCTGAAAAGTGTGATAAGTTAGCCGGGCTTAAATTTCTGCCCACCCTATCTTCCCCTGTGCGATGATTGGTTATATTAAGATCATAAGAAACGCTAATTATATGAGCAAAGTGGTCTGCCAAGTGAGGATTTATTAACTTGCAGCTATAATTAGACCTTGGCAGGTTGGTGCAAACATAATCAATGACACTCCCACACAGATTACTAAATCGATTTAGTGCAATTCTAGTAGGCAAGTATGTAGTTATTTCCAGATTAAAAGATTTAAGAATATCACATAGAATTGCTTTTTTGCTTGTATCCTCAGAATAGTCTATATTTAAATTACCAGAGACAATTACATACTGTGAATATCCTAACAGTAACTCTATGGCCTTAGAGAAAACATCAGAGAACAACTCGACATCACCCGCTGGTGGTCTGTATACACAAAGGACAGACAGTTTGTCAGAAATCAACAAACCACACATTTCCACGCAACATTCCACAGATAAGTCATTTAGCCGTTTTATGGGTTTTAGGTTTCCCAGGGTGCCATTCTTGGCAAAAATTGCACACCCATCATGCTGATGGTCAGTCCGAGAGAAGCGGGATATCAATGAGAAATGAGGAATATTCACCTGAATTACGTCATCGTTCGCCAATCAGTGCTCAGTCACACACAACACATCAATCTCCTCAGTTTCAGTAAACACAATAATTTCGTCAAGTTTGTTGAGAATACTCCTACCATTCACATGGCTGACCGTGACACTAGAAGCAGAGGCTTTACGAGGCAAATATGAATTCTCTACTATCATATATATATATATATATATATATATATATATATATATATATATATATATATATATATATAGTTTTTTGGATTTAGTAATTTCAATGGCGTATTTAACCTCATCAACTGATACAATTGGTCGTTCCATATTGTTTATTTAGGTTTTTCGGAACGCTGATTATTTTAAGTATGTATTTCTGCTATATCTTTAATTTTTCATTTACCTCGTAGATAAGCTTACTCTTTTTGTCCAGAATGGTTACTGGTGTTCTTTTTTTGTGTCTACCTATGATTTCTTTGATCTTTTTGTACATATTGAACGCATTATATTTACGATCTAGTTCTTCAATTTCTTGGAATTTCTCACTTATCCATCTTTCCTTTACTTTTCTCATATTTTATTTGATGCCTCTATGAATACGAAGGTAAGCCTCTGGCTCGGCAGTGAAAGACCACACATCAAAAATCATCAAATTCAGTTACCATGTTTTCAAGAAAATTGAGAAAATTAATATTTTCTTAAAATTTTGACGTCTTCTACCGCATAAAAAAAATTAATAAATGCTCTCAAAGTCTTATTTAATAGATGTTTAGAGACCGGACAAATCCCGACCTCATGGAATAATGCCATAATGATAATCATGCATAAGAGAGGCGATCCCACCGACCTAAAAAACTACCGTCCAATCAGTCTCCTCTCCCACATATATTTATAAAAATAATAACAAGACGATTGACTCCCAAATTAGATTTCTACCAACCTAGAGAACAAGCAGTTTTCAGATCCGGTTATGGTACAAACGACCACTTGCTAGTTATGAAAACGCTCATAGAAAAAACAGTGGGGTACAACAAACCACTGGTCTTAATATTGTGGACTACGAGAAAGCGTTCGATTCAGCGGACCAAAACAAAATATTTGCTGCACTAGCTGATTGTAGAGTCGACCACAGATATGCAGCTTTAATTAAGAACATATATAATAGCGCAACAGCAAGTGTGAAAGTCCATTCCAAAATCACATCTACGTTTAGAATGGAACGTGGCGTACGACAAGGTGATAACATCTTACCAAAACTATTTACAATGCTGCTAGAATACATGAATAGATTGGGGAACATGGGAGTCAATATAAATGGTGAACGATTAAACCACCTACGCTTTGCTGACGATATTGTGTTAATATCTGACTAGTTTAAAGAAGCCCAAGAGTTATTAAGGACACTAAATGCAGCGTCTGATGTGGTAGGTCTAAAGATTAACCGTGCAAAAACTAAATGTATGACAAACTTAGTTCCAAGTAGCAACATATCCCTAAACGAATCTGAAATCGAGTATGTAACATCTTATAAATATTTGGGCCATGAACTGAGAATAAACCGAGATAACCAGACCTGCGAAATTCAAAGACGCATAACACTAGCATGGGCGGCGTTCGGCAAGCTGAAAAAGGACGTATTTAAAAGCAATATACCGATTTACTTAAAAAGAAAGGTTTATGAACACTGTGTGCTCCCTGTGCTCACGTACGGTGCAGAAACTTTAACACTCACTAAGAAAAGCTGCGAAAAAATTAGAGTGACTCAGCGAGCCATGGAGAGGTCGACGTTGGGAATAACACTGAGAGATAAAGTTCCAAATGTAATTATTAGAACTAAAACAAGGATCAAGGATGCTATAGAAAGTATAACACATATGAAATGGAACTGGGCAGGACATGTGGCGTCCTAGGTTCCAGGCATTTAGAAGTAGGGACAGACTTCCAACACGGTGGACTGATGATATCAAGAGAATCGCAAAAAAATGGATTCAATCAGCACAAGATCGGGAACATTGAGGGAGGCCAATGTTCAGCAGTGAACGCTACAGGCTGTGTGATGATGATGATGATGACCGCATAAACAAAGCAGTATCGGATAAAACTAAGTTGGTTTAAATCGTCAAGAGTCTGTCATCAAACGTTGTACACGATTTTCCGGACATCCTATATATTCGGATTGGTTCAAACGTATCATCGTGGAAAATATTTAAAAAAATAATCAAACCAAGTTCAATGATAAATATTAATTTTTATTTGTTATTTCCGAAATCTCCGAATAATTTTTGTTCTGTAAGGGGTCCCGGTCCTGTGAGGCTTTTTCATATTCAAGCGTGAGGTTTAAATGTGGCCTACGTCTTACTAACTAAGGGGCCTATATGCAGGCGCACTAATTATATTTTTCATTATTTTTTTAGATCAGTATTTTCCTGTATTTTATATTTACTAAATTAACTAAAAAAATCTTTAAAATTTAAACTCCGATATACATTTTTGGATAAAGGACCCATCTTTTGTGATGAAATTTTGCAAGCACAGGCTTTTAGTTAGCTCTAGCAAAATACTTGATCGGTTTTCATTTGATTGATCCTGGTAAATTACTGACCAAAAGATTATTCAATCTCTTTGATTTTTTTCCCAGATATTTTTTAATTGACGTAGACATGCAGTTATTAATAATTTGCTCAAAGGAATTATATGCAGTTAATAACCACAAGATAGATGAAAGAAAAAAAAATGAAGGATGGTAGGTGTTTAGACAAACTATAAAATGCCAGAACGCAACTTCTGAAGACAGTCTTATCCAAAATGACGCTAAGAATAGTTCTCCTATTTACAGTACTATGTACATGCAGTATATTATTTGTTTACGGTGCTCCTAATGGCAATTATTCTGAACCTTTGACTAAGAGTGAAAAGGATATTCCTGCATTACAGGTACATATTTTTTGAATACCAAGATATAATTTTTTAATAAACAATATAAAAAATTAAATTGAAAATAAAAGAAGCACCCCCCTTTTTGAATTTCAGTTAATTAATCGTAGATATACTTAATCACTTAGCATTTGGTGCCGCGGTAGTTTCATGTTTATTTTTCAATTAATTTTACATAGATTAGTAATTTTGTAATATGATTATTATATTATTTTGATAACTTTTGATTTTTTTGCTTTTATTAAAAATGTTCTTCTGAACTTTGAAATTTTTTCTATAAATTTGCTACCGACTTCAAAAAAGTTGTAA
Source organism: Diaprepes abbreviatus (assembly GCA_034092305.1). Taxonomy (NCBI): domain Eukaryota; kingdom Metazoa; phylum Arthropoda; class Insecta; order Coleoptera; family Curculionidae; genus Diaprepes; species Diaprepes abbreviatus. Next base: position 11,205 of record JASJET010000138.1, on the reverse strand, counting down.
ATACATAAGTGAAAATACTGCTAAAAGATTCTTATTACTTGACATATTTTATTCAAAAAAGTTATATTTAGTAGGTTTGGTTTCGAGCAACCGTTTCTGAAAAAAATCAAATTTAAATGGTTTATTGCGTGCTGCAATTCGTCGTGGCTCCCTTTACATTTTCTCCAGCCTTAGAGCTGGTACAAAAAATTTGGAGCGTATTTAAGGCTCAACAGGAAAACAACAATAAAAATTTGCATAGCAATGAGCTAACAATAATAATAATGTAATAATTAACTGGCAAGAAACAATAATAATAACACACAAAATCAATAATAAATAAAAAATATCAACTTTTGCTCTTGATTCTCACATTTTAGCATCATAAATTTGAACTGTATAACTCTATGACTATATTTTGGAAATATACCAGTCTTTACAATAGCTTTAAGTTTCTGACGCCACTCCTTCCTTTTTCCTTTTAAATATTTTTAGTATTATCAACATTACAGTAAGTAGAGTAAGAGTCCATTCAAGGGCAATTATGGCAAACCTATCAGCTGTTTTTAAGGAAAAAGGATCTGGAAAAATTCCTTTGATGTCGTTAAAACGATTGAGTAGCAGAAACAATTTTTATTTTGACTAAAAATATTAATTTTCCGCCTGTTCCAATCAGATTTGAAATGTATTAAATCCTTACCAGTACTTGGTATGTTTTTAGAATTAGGACAAATATTTTGTACGCTATATAGGCTCGTGTCGAGTGGGGAGTTTCATAAGAACAAAAAAATAAAATGAATGTCATATACTTCAATTTATTTAAACTTTTTATTTTTATTAATTATCTACTTATTTATTATAATTTCTGATCTTTGAGGAACATATTTTAAGTAAATAGGTTTAGGTTCACAGTTTCGTGACCGCTATATTATTTTATGAAGATGTAGAGACCTTGTGTTCAGTTACCTCATTTTCATCATGTAATTAAACAGTCCATTATATTTCAGCTTGAAAAAGAAGTTACGGAAGAAAAAGCCATACAGCCAAGAGAAAAAAGATCACCCATCCCATGGGGTGGTAAAGGAGGCGGAGGTGGCTTCGGAGGAGGAGGCGGCGGTGGTTTTGGAGGTGGTGGTGGTTTTGGAGGAGGAAAAGGAGGAGGTTTTGGAGGAGGCGGTGGATTTGGCGGAGGTGGTGGTTTTGGTGGAGGCGGTGAGTAATCCTGAGAAAAAATATTTGTCATTTTAATTATGTATTTACTTCATACATTTCCAAAATTCAGTTGTTTAGAACAACTGCTTACCTAATAATAACTAATTCTTTAAAAGAAAACCTAAAATTATTAGTAAACTAATTAAACCTATTAACGAAAAATGTTAAATATTCATTTTAGAATATAGAAGATTTAGGGCTCAAAAGTGGTATTTAATGATTTATATTTTCGGATATAACTACTGAAGAGACTTAATTATTTAATAAACATTACTGAAGAACTTGGGGCGTTACTACACTCGTGGACCCAAAAGTATGACAGGTGTCAATTTTCAGAAACAAAACTCGATTTATTTGATACTTTGGATAATTATCTAAAAAAATGGAAGAGATTACATGTTATACAAAATTAATTAAACTTTTAACAATGAAATAATTTAATTAAAATAACTTAACGAAATCTGATAAAAATATGCTACTATATCATTACTGAATTAATACTTACAAATTATTATTTGGAAATAATGAACTTAACAATTTAAAGTAATGCTAACTTATAACATTTATTAAATTTATGAATAAGAACATTGTAATTTTTTACAGAAAAGAAAAATTTAAGTCCAGAAATTTTTAAATCGAAATTTACCAAATTCAGATTTATTTAAAATGGTTCATCGTAATTTAAGGGAAACAAAGGGATATAAGGCGTTACTAGCACTCTTTTTATTTAATTAGGCAGATGTTTAGAATGCCTATTCTAATCGGAAAACATTCCAAAATAATTTTGTTTGAAATTGCAGTAACAAAGTAGCCTTTCAAAAAAATGTTTCCTGCTGTTCATTGACTTTGAATACACAAGTTCGTTGAGATTTGAGAAAAAATAAAAATTTAACGAATTTAAATCAGGAGATTTTGGTGGCCAAAAAATAAGCCGGCTTTACCCGTCCAATGATTACCGAAAGTATCTGCTAAATGCAAATGCTCTGTTGTTAAAATATGATAGTAAATTGTCGCGCAACTTGAAAGCGTACATTTTTTTAAAGGTTATTTAAATTTTATTGCAAAAATTGTAAATGCATTGCACCTGGTATTCTTTCTCTCAAATACTTCCAAATGTCCCCTTCAAATGTTAATGATCTTGGGATATTTTGACGTCACCTTCACCCGTAAATGAAACTGTTACAGTAATATGTTGAATATTTACAAATTTTTGAAAAAAATCGTTTGTGTAATTAAGTCTTGCAGAATAAACACTTAGAAAATGGAAAGGATAGAACAATTGTTTTCAGAATGTTTTATGGAGAACTATGGTAAAATATGTAATGCCTAGTGTATTTTATCCTGGTATTCCAGTTCATTTAAATTAGTCGTATTTGCAAAGTGAACGCAAAAAAATTAATTTTCCTCAAAAATGATTGATGTTTTCGAAATAAGTTCTGAATATCTTTTTTTTTAGATAATTGTACAAAATATCTAATAAATCAGATTATATATATATATATATATATATATATATATATATATATAATTTTTCCTTTATTTTGTTTTTTCTTGGGTTTAGGTTCTATATTCAACAAAAAATGCCCTTTATTTAAGGCATTTTCAAATTTTTTTTTCCCTTTACATTTTGTTACTCTATTACTAATAGAGTAACAAAATGTCACGGGAAATTTTTTTTTGAAAATGATTTTAATGCCCTTTATTTAAGGCACTTTCAAATTTTTTTTCCCCTTTGCATTTTGTTACTCTATTACTAATAGAGTAACAAAATGTCACGGGAAAAAAATTTTTGAAAATGTCTTTAATGCCCTTTATTTAAGGCATTTTCAAAATTTTTTTTCCCCTTTGTATTTTGTTACTCTATTACTAATAGAGTAACAAAATGTCACGGGAAAAAAATTTTTGAAAATGTCTTTAATGCCCTTTATTTAACGCATTTTCAATTATTTTTTCCCTTTGCATTTTGTTACTCTATTACTAATAGAGTAACAAAATGTCACGGGAAAAAAAATTTTGAAAATGTCTTTAATGCCCTTTATTTAAGGCATTTTCAAAAGTTTTTTTCCCTTTGCATTTTGTTACTCTATTACTAATAGAGTAACAAAATGTCACGGGAAAAAAAATTTTGAAAATATCTTTAATGCCCTTTATTTAACGCATTTTCAATTTTTTTTCCCTTTGCATTTTGTTACTCTATTACTAATAGAGTAACAAAATGTCACGGGAAAAAAATTTTGAAAATGTCTTTAATGCCCTTTATTTAAGGCATTTTCAAAATTTTTTTTCCCTTTGCATTTTGTTACTCTATTACTAATAGAGTAACAAAATGTCACGGGAAAATTTTTTTTTAAAATGCCTTAAATAAAGTGCGAAACGTCAGTTCTTTGCATTTTTTGTTGAATATAGAACCTAAACTCAAGAAAAGACGAACCAAAGGAAAAATGATAGAATCTATGGTTCAGGAATCAAGAAAATATATATATATATATATATATATATATATATATATATATATAGCGATTCAATTGAAAATCTTTTTCTTTTTAAAAATCGTATAAAATTCTTCTAATTTGAAATTAAAAAATATTATTCTTATAGGTGGACGAGGAGGTGGGGGTGGACATCATAAACTTTGTGGACACTGTGGAAAATAAGGAGGTAAGAAAATTAATTTATATAGCGTTTCGTCACTTTTTTTATATTCCTGCAATTTAGTACTGGCACTTTATATTTTTGTTAACTCATTGGGGCCATTAATTTGTCAAATCCTTCTACTTTATATTGGTATTAGCACATTTAGATCATAAATATTTAAATTGGCTCATCACGTAACTTAATTAAAACTAAAGTACCTGCAGTTAAAGTATTTTTTATTGTATATGATTCCCCGATATAATTTTGTTTTTCATGGTGACATGCAGAATTCGATTAGGTGTTAAAATCTAAGCAGTGTGCAATTTTGTTAGTTAAATAATATTAATCTTCAAATGTATGATAACTTTATCTGTAGGGAGTCTATAATTTGACTATAAATGTCAGAAACTTGAAACCGGTAGAGCATGGAAAATAATTAATTGTAAATATTTGTAAATTAAAAAAAAATCTAAAACTTTTGAAAATTTTCGACATCAAGATTTAATTTCATAGTTATTACATTGCATAAAAACGAACTTCATATTAAATGAACTTCTTCTTACTAATACCAAGTATTATTATTGAAAGTTATTGGATTACACTGTTATGAAACCTGAGTACACATATAACAAAAATAAAACCATTCTCCCTTTTTTTTATATGAAAAATTGCTTGTTCTCAGTTTCTTACTTATTGTACCTTCTGAAAATCTTTTTCTCTTTTATTTAATGAACAATATTTTCAACATACGATTTTGTTCTTAACTTAGAAATACTTTCTATAAAATTGTTGAATTTTTCTAAATTTCTTAAATTGTTTCCCATTTTTAAAGGGTGACACTGCATAGTTCAAAAACTAAAAGTTTTTGGCTATTTTCTTGCTGTTCTTCGTAGATTAGTTGAGATTTTGGTCATTATTCGAATGAAAATCATATTTTTCCGGTGTTTTGTTTTATTTTAAAATATTTTCAAGGCCCTATAGTGTCAATAAGGAAGTAATTGTTATAAAATAATGACTCATTTAAGGTTTAAAACATACAAGATGGGAAAACAATATTAAAAAAATAAACACACCAAAGACATAGATATTAGTACTTTTCCACAATAATTTTTAAACTCAGTATGGTAAACAAGATGTAAAACATTTATAAACTAAAATTTGATGTTAAGTATGACATTTTATTCTATTTTACTTTTTTACATAAATCTTACTTTCAAAAGTGGTAAAGAAAATAGACGGGTAATAACGCGATTAAGTTAAAATTAGTAGTACTATCCTCTATTCAAATTAAAAATGCGAAAAATTTAACAAAATATACGTAAACACTAAAATTATAAAATAAAAGTTTTAAATGTTTATATTTATAACTGATACATCAAGATTTATAAGTACATATTTAATTTAGTGCTAGACGATCTAAAAACTAACTTCAAAATTAACGCTGTGTTATGAAAATTATATTTAAATAATGTAGCTAGAATGAAATAACATGTGAAAACAGTTTAAAGAAACTTGGCCTTTTATAACCCTAAGATACAGAGATACTAACATTTTATTTTCTATTTCAGGCTTACCTATGAAGATGAAGAAAAATCGCCAGAAAATGTTTTTATTTCAAATTGTAAATTACTAAATAAAAATACATCTAAACTAAGCAGTTTTTTTTTTATTTAAACGAATAAAAGCCTGAAAATGAAAGATCCAGTTTTTATGACCTTGACTGCCTAACGTTCCTCTATAGTACACTGGACAAAACTTAAAATTTTTAGGGCATTTAAAGAGAGTAATATTTTCTCCGGTTTTCGATCGATTAATTCCTGATAATTTTTAAAATTTAAGCTCCAAAAAAAAAATAATTAGTGACACCATTAGAAGTTGCTCGAAAAAATTGCCGTTCCTCGTTTTTTCATGAAGTCTTTTCGGAAAACTATTAGTTATTATTTTAACAATTGTTAAATATTGTACAGTTTTTAGAATTAAGGATTGATGACAAAAATAAGGTTACATGGAATCAGGGGCGGATCCAGCCTCTCTCTTTGGGGGGGGGGGGCGGTGATATCACAAAAGTACAATATGGCAAGCGAAGGCAAGTTGTTGACGGGGGGGGGGGGGACACCAGCAACATTCCCATTTTTAGTGTAAAAGGCAGGGTCGGGGCTATTTTTGTGAATTTGAAGCTCTTGGAGAGGGGGGGGGTGATCACAAGAAAAAAAAAGTGGTCGACAGGGGGGGGGGGGGAGGATGCGAGGACATTCCTAGTATAAAAGGCAGAATCCGTTCTAATTTCCTGAACTCAAAGCTCTTGGGAAGGGGAGAGACGATCGCAAGCACACACATTTCTATACTCTATTCAAGAACTAGAGAGAGTAATAAAATTGTTAGCGAAACCTCCAATGCACCTGCTCCAGTGGCGCAGGTAACCGAGGACTGCCGTAAATCTAATTATGTTTAATTATATTTAAATATTATAAGCTTTTATAAATTTACTGCAACAATATTTACAGTGTGTCCTTAGTGATTTATCTTGTTTGTGCTTGTTTTCATATATTATTTGAGATTAGTAGGATACCCAAAAGATATGGCTTCCACATCTATATTTATTCCAAAATCGTTAAACCAGTGCATTTTTTCTTAAACAAAAAAAATATTACGATGAATGTTTATGATGCCTTAAGATATCAATATCTAGATAATAATGTTAAAAGCTTTGTTGAGATGTGTTCCAACATGACAGGAGTTGGAAAATCTACTATGTACCGAATACTGAAGGAGATAAAAACGACTGGAATTCTTAGTATTCCCAAGCCATATTCGATCACAGGCAGACGAAAAACTTCGTTGGAAGAATAGATGTAAACTGCAATAAAAGGAGTTGTACATACATTTTATTATGAGAAGCAGATCCCAACCGTCGACAAAATTCTAACTAAAATCAATGAAAATCGGGATTTACCTCAAATTAAAGGAACTGGACTCTGGAAATTGTTTAGAGAATTTAATTCTTGCTGGGAAAAACCAGATAGGAAATCTGTTCTTATAGATCGTCCGGAAAATGTACGTTGGAGAAGGAAATATCTCTCTCAAGTGAAAGGTAGAGTTGCCAGAAATAACACAACTTACAAAATTATAATTTAACTGACCTTTTGAAAGATTTTTTGAATAAAGTTAGTGCAGAAAATTGGGAAAAATCCATATAATAATAGAATAAAAGAAAATGCGGAAACTCGATGTCATGATCGGTGAGATAGAGGAACCAATTATAACTAATTTGAGCAAAAATAGCTTGACTGACTTTCATTACGAATTATATACGTAATGTTTACCAGCGTAAACACAATTTATTATTTAAATTTTCTGTAATATATAAAAATTAATTACATTTGAGTTCCTTTTTAGTGTTTAATTGTAATTCTGCAGATGGTTTAAAAAATAAATAAACTGAAACGTTAAATGTCCTAATAGTGTTTTTAATTAATAATAAAATGACCGATAGCCCCAAAAAATTTTTTAATATTATATGGACGAATTAATTTTTTTAAATGTATTTAACTTCTTGTATTTTTGACAATGGGTATTTTGTAAGTTTTTAAATTATAACTTAGAATTTTTTGAGAGAAAAAGGCTACATTTTAGTCTGAATGTGCTTAAAACGGTTTCTATGCCAAAATTAAAAATAATAAAAATGCAGTTGTAATTTGTATTAAATATGTCAAAATTATCTATACGTGAATTATTAAGAAATCATAAAAAATAAAATAATATTATAAAAACTTTTTATTTTAAGTTTATTACCCAAATAATTTTCTATGCCATAAATACTTAGTGACAAAATAAACCTCCTTCCGGCGCCTATGACAAGGATTAAAATCCTTTTTAACACACACTTCCAAATATCTATTGTTATCCAACCCAAATAGTCCATTATTATAGACTGGTATTTTTGATTATAAAATTTCTAACCCATTCCTACGAAAAATATAGGTGTCTAAGAGATTTTGCCAAAGACTCCGGACTAAAAAACATAGGTAGTTTCTCTCTAGTTCTTGAATAAACTATAGTATAAGAGGGGAAATCGGATCTATTTTCCTGAACTCAAGGCTCTTTGGGGGGGCGATCGCCCCCCCCCCCCTTGGATCCGCGCCTGCATGGAATACTATAAATCTTGTTTGAAAAAATTACTTAATAAAGAATAAAGAAAATAACGTAATATTAAGTAGATCAGCGCTAATCTAGTAGGGCTTTTTACATGATTGTTTGTAAAACATAGAGATAAATAGTTTACAGTATTGTACTACTAAAAGTAATTTTTTCATTATTTCCAACCTAAAAAACGTGTTTTAGAAAATGAGTTACGTTATTTATTGCTGCTCTCAATTGAACACAGAATATTTCAGTAAATTCACACTGTTATTTGTTATTTCAAGCATTTTATATTTTGTAAATGAATTCACAGTTGCACGAACTATAGAAATTATATACAGTGCCTTCATTTCAAAACGAAACATCCTTAATAACTTTGTTAAATAGAAAAATTTAAAAAAAAGAAAAAACACGTCAATTTAGATATACAGGGGGAAGTTTAATTTTGCATTTGTTAAAAGTCTGTCAATCACCTCCTCACCTCCAGCTAACCTCACTTTGATATGTCAAATGGGAACCCCCACCTTGTGACACATCATTGTAAGCAGCATAAAATTGTCTATCCAACCGTATAAAAAAAATTAAATCGGTTGACGTACAAGCGAACAGTGTGCAAAAATGTCTTGTAATAATGCATAATATATCGGCCTCGAACTTTAGTATGTCAAATGATTACCCTATAGTGTGATACATCATTTTAAAGGGCATACTATCTCCTATTTAGCCAATAAAAAAAACAAAATCTGTTGATGTACAAGCGAATAGTAAGAAAAGATGTGTGGTAATAATAGACACCTTATCACATTAAACTTTATTATGTCAAATGGCTACTTCATAGAGTAAAATATTATTTTAAATTTAAAATAAATATTTTTTTTAAATAATAAACAGTTAAAATATTTGCGAGAAAAAAACTAAGCCTGTTTTAAAATTCATCGCAAAATTCATTGCAGTCTAATCAATCTAGTGTATTTATTTCAATGATATTTTTTGCGGTACCTGATAGGTACAAGAAATCACTGCAATAAATAAAATTTTTAAGATCTTTAAACACCAGTTGTTTATTATTGTTAAAATTGTCATTGTGACGCCTAGTTGAAACGTGAATATAAATGGTGTATACGCTAGCCGAAAGAATAGAAAAAATTTTTCTCTATGGAGCTGAAGATCGGTGCGCTCGTAGAACCGCCAGAGCATTTAACGAGAGGCATCAAGACAAAAACGTGGGCCATAAATATGTATTCGAATTGGTACGAAAGTTTGAAGAAACGGGATCCGTTTGTAATAAAAAATCTATTGAGAAAAGAGTTGTAGATGAAGCATGCCAAATCGAGGTACTAGGACAGTTTGCAATAGATCCAACTTTATCCATCTCAAAGGTCGCAGATTTAACCAACATTTCTGCTGGCTCTGTGCATAAAGTTTTAAAACAAAATAAGTTTTTTCCCTACAAAATTCAAATTCTTCAAGAACTCGGAGAAGACGATTTTGATAGGAGAATTCAATTTTGCGAATTAATGTGCCAACGAATTGACGAGGACCCTCATTTACCTAAGAATATCTGCTTTAGTGATGAATCAACTTTTTTTCTAAATGGACTGGTTAACAGACATAACTGCAGATACTGGGATAATGAAAATCCGCACCTTTTCCGAGAAGAGCATACTCAATATCCCGAAAAAATTAACGTATGGGCAGGAATTTATGGCAATGCAATCATCGGGCCATTTTTTTTTGGAAGATAATTTAACTGGGCAAATTTATTTAAACCTTTTAGAAAACACAATATACCCTGCCATTGTGCAATCTTTAGAAAATCAAGTGGATGAAAATGCTGTTATGGTACTAAATGAAAATAATTTGCATTTCCAGCAAGATGGAACTCCCCCGCACTACGCTTTGGCAATTCGAGAGTGGCTTGATGAACATTTTCCAGGGACGTGGATTGGAAGACGTGGTGCAATTGAATATCCAGCACGGTCTCCAGACCTAACCCCTCTAGACTTTTTTCTTTGGGGGTATTTAAAAAGCAAGGTTTATAAAACCCCACCTGAAAATATTGACGATTTAAAAGATCGAATTGTTCGGAAATGTAGAGGAATTAGCAGAGAAACCCTTGCCAATGTTCGTGGGGAATTTGAAAATAGGCTTTTTTATTGTCTCGCTAATAACGGCGCACATTTTGAACATTTAATAAAATAATTTTCTTCAACTGAATAAACTGAATAAACCTGCTTATATTTAACACACATTTTTGCATCCTAATTGCCTATAACGTCTATTAACTTAATTTTTTTTGACATCATTGGATAGCAGATCATACGTCCTTTAAAATGATGTATCACACTATAGGGTAATCATTTGACATACCAAAGTTCGAGGCCGATATTTTATGCATTATTACACGACATTTTTGCACACTATTCGCTTGTACGTCAACCGATTTAATTTTTTTTATACGGTTCGATAGACCAATTTTATGCTGCTTACAATAATGTGTCACAAGGTGGGGGTTCCCATTTGACATATCAAAGTGAGGTTAGCTGGAGGTGAGGAGGTGATTGACAGACTTTTAACAAATGCAAAATTAAACTTCCCCCTGTATATCTAAATTGACGTGTTTTTTCTTTTTTTTTAAATTTTTCTATTTAACAAAGTTATTAAGGATGTTTCGTTTTGAAATGAAGGCACTGTATATAATTTCTATAGTTCGTGCAACTGTGAATTCATTTACAAAATATAAAATGCTTGAAATAACAAATAACAGTGTGAATTTACTGAAATATTCTGTGTTCAATTGAGAGCAGCAATAAATAACGTAACTCATTTCTAAAACACGTTTTTTAGGTTGGAAATAATGAAAAAATTACTTTTAGTAGTACAATACTGTAAACTATTTATCTCATTGTTTTACAAACAATCATGTAAAAAGCCCTACTAGATTAGCGCTGATCTACTTAATATTACGTTATTTTCTTTATTCTTTATTAAGTAATTTTTTCAAACAAGATTTATAGTATTCCATGCAGGCGCGGATCCAGGGGGGGGGGGCGATCGCCCCCCCCCCCCCAAAGAGCCTTGGAGTTCAGGAAAATAGATCCGATTTCCCCTCTTATACTATAGTTTATTCAAGAACTAGAGAGAAACTACCTATGTTTTTTTAGTCCGGAGTCTTTGGCAAAATCTCTAGACACCTATATTTTTCGTAGGAATGGGTTAGAAATTTTATAATCAAAAATA